>RPOG01001276.1:0-144053 GCA_008086565.1 Thalassoma bifasciatum
GGGATCAGGAAACACTCCACAGCAAAGATCACCACAGTACCCCCCCCTCAACGGACGCCTCCTGGCGTCCTCCCAGGCTTGTCTGGATGTGCCACATAAAAGTTCCTGAGCAAAGAGTTGTCCAAAATAAGCTTACGTGGAATCCAAGACCTCTCTTCTGGACCATAGCCCTCCCAATCCACGAGGTACTGGAAACCCCTCCCTCGGGGCCTGACATCCAGAATTTCAGCCACGGTAAAGGCTGGGTGATCATCAATGATCCGGGGGGGTGGAGGGGGTACGGCCGGAGGGCTGAGGTCACTGGAGGAGACAGGCTTCAGGAGAGACACATGAAAGGTGGGGTGGATCTTGAGAGAGTCAGGAAGCTTGAGTTTAACAGAGGTAGGGTTGATGATCTTGACTATTGGGAAAGGTCCTATGAAACGTGGTGTGAGCTTACGTGACTCCGTTTGGAGGGGGAGGTCTCGAGAGGAGAGCCACACCATCTGTCCGAGCTGGTACTCAGGAGCAGGGGAGCGACGTAGATCTGCCAGCCGCTTGTTCCTCTCAGCCGAACGAGTGAGGGCTGCCCTGACATTTCTCCAGACCTCCTTAACCCGTCTCAGGTGCTCCCTCACCGAGGGGACTGCCACCTGATGTTCTTGGTCAGGGAATAAAGGGGGTTGAAAACCAAAACAGGCCATGAAAGGGGACATACCTGTTGCAGAACTGGTGAGGGAGTTGTGGGCATACTCAATCCATGGGAGGAAAGAGCTCCATGAAGCAGGATGGTGGGCTACGACACACCGAAGAGCTGACTCCAGGTCCTGATTAGCCCGCTCTGTCTGGCCGTTGGTCTGAGGGTGGTATCCAGACGAGAGACTGGCTGCTGCGCCCACCGCCTTGCAAAACTCCTTCCACACTTGGGAGGTGAACTGGGGGCCTCTGTCAGAGACTATATCACTGGGAATACCATGGAGCTTAAACACGTGGAGCACGAGGAGGTTAGCAGTCTCTAGGGCAGAAGGCAGTTTAGGGAGGGGAACATAATGGACTGACTTGGAGAAACGGTCAATAATGGTTAGAATGACTGTTACCTTCAGAGGGGGGAAGGCCCGTGACGAAATCCACAGCGATGTGAGACCAAGGACGGCTTGGGATAGGTAAGGGGCGCAGCAGACCAGCAGGAGATTGATGAGAGGCCTTGCCTCTGGCGCAGACAGAGCAGGCTAGGACAAATTCCCGGGTGTCCTTAGCCATGTTAGGCCACCAGAAGTGCTGCTTGAGGAACAGGAGAGTCCGAGTCACTCCGGGGTGACAGGCCAACTTGGAGGAGTGTCCNGCAAGCAGAGACGGTGGAGGCAATTGCAATGTGGTTTATTTTCAGAAGGAGGAGGGGTGAGGGTGAGTGATCCAGAGAGAGAGTGGCAGCGTGGCTGAGTCTGGGCAGCAGTGCAGGTGATCAAGTGGAGACACTGGAAAGTAAGGAGAGAGAACAGCATTTAGCAAAAAACCAAGCACAGGAGATAACAATCTTCGCAAATACTTATCGCTAGAGAAGCCCGATGTACCACAGTAGGAGTGGGAATAATCTGGCACCAGACTCTTCTCTCAGCAGGCTTTTGTGCAGAGTGGTTGATGAGGGTGATTAGGTGCAGGTGTGAGAGTGCAGGAGTGGCTGGAGCAGGAGTGGCTGGTGCAGGAGTAGCTGGAAACGCCCAAGGCTCTGTAGGTGGGGGGGATCAGGAAACACTCCACAGCAAAGATCACCACAAGGTAACCACTATGTATACACAGAGTCAAAAAAGCAGAGTTTTATAGCATAAATAAATATCTTTACAGTTTGGAACAAAGTGATTCAGTCTGAACAGCTTATTTCTCTAACAACACTGTTCGGGGGCTGTAAGGCACTGACTTCATGGTTTTGGTAGTTACCCAATGTGCAGCCATATTAGATATGCACAAATGTAAACATTGAATAGACGGAGGTAGAAGTGCAGCCTGTCCTTGCTGCCATTGGGCACAAGATGGTTCAAACATGTCACCTCCTTAATCACATTCAGAGACAGGCAATCATTCATACACTCAGGGCCTGATCTACCAAAGGTTCATGTGTATTAAAACACATGCAAACTTGATAGTGCATGCAAAGCGGATTTACTAACCGGGTGCACCGAGGATTGCGTCTGTCAAATGAGCAAAATAACACAGGCAACTCATTTAGCATGTTTTCCCTCATGAATATGCAGAATATAGATTATCAGAGTGTGCAAAATGCAGGGTAAATGTAAACATTTAGCACCCGCAATGAGATTTATCAAAACTGAAACTGATTGAAGTCGGTGTTTTAGTGTCTAAATTTAATACGTTTGAAAGGCAGGTGCAATGACGGACAAGATCTTCCGTACATGTGTCAATATATTTGAAGATATTCATGCTTTGTCAGAAATAAAAACATTAGAGACTTATCTTCTATCCAATGCTAATTTTGAGCAGCTGGTTGAGCTAAGGGTTGATTTGGAGCCAGTCATAAAAAGGAGTCATGTCATTTTTCACGTGGAGTAACTCCTTGACACATCACATTTTCTTGTCTGGATCATTCTAGCACACCAGCACAGTTAGTGCCAGTGTCCCCCAGAGTATTTTTTCTGGTTTGGTCCCACATGTTGAATGCCATGTCATGCAAGATGGGAGAGTATATCCAGTTCCCATGCATTCAGGATACAGTAAATGACAAATACAGCGTTTTCCATGCAATTAGACCAAAATGAAAAACATCACAAATGAGCTCAAATTTTGTGGCATGATTTGAGATAGACACATCTATTATTTCCTCTTTCAAGATCTCAAACACAATGGCTTCTAACTCTTTTTTTTTTTACTGCATACGCAATATAGCGCTTGTTATTTAGGATCTTGGTTGATCTGACCCATTATCTAGAGTGACCCCCTCAACCTAATGAGCATGTGTTGCATGTGTGTTGGACTGTAGACCGAGATCACTTCCTACTACTTCTTCTCATGCATCCACATTCACATTACTGATTTCCCAAACGAACACACCTCAGACCTCAGGTAGTTACTCTTGAAGTTATTAACTTTTGTACAATAAATAATTATAATCATAATCTGCTGTTAACTTTAGAGCATATTTATTATGGTGCCCTTGTGCCCTTGTGCCAGGTTATGGGTGCTAACCACTGCGCTATCATAATCTTCTTCCTTCAGTTCTGCTCCTTTCTTCTCCATCTGTCCATCCTTTAACAGCGTGGTCACTCCGCATAAAGACCAATTACTGCCCCTATTATAAACCAATTACTTACACATTATTACTGTATTTTTAGCATTGCCCTCATCTGACGGGTTGACAGGTGTCGGTGTCAAGCCTTTGGGTGTATCACGAATCGGATGCTCTTTTGTCATTCTCATTTAATATTGGAACAGCCTGGAACAAAAATTTCAATTGGGTTAATTAAGCTCTATCTCTTATCTTAACTTCAAGTTTCTTTACATTTAGAGTCCGGTGCATAATCATTTTAATCTTTAATTAGAACATTTAGGGCTTCTTGCTACTTCTCTTTTCAGTCCTGTGTGATTTCTGTAAGTGTAAAGAAAGTCTCCTGCAGTCAGGAGCCTCAGACTGATGTTCACCTCCAGCTAATTTCACATAACAACAGGACACGGCATCATTTTGGTGTTGTTGATGATAAAAGGGTGATTACTTTGCTTTTTTTCTGACTTTCTAAACCACAAAACAGGAGTTCACAGCACTGAGTTCATCCCTTGACTTCTGAGAAGTCTGGAGGTAAGGCGGCTGGATCAGACTGTGCAGACAGCGCATTGTCAGTCAGCGCTCCGGCCTACGTGTCTGCTGTGTTGTCTTTGCTGCTGTTATTCTCTTGCAGTGGTGTGATAAGAGCTGCAGGGAGCTGATCTACACCTAGCCTCCGTGTTTGTTTTTGATTGTGAGTCAGTCGCGCTGCAAGGACGAGACAAACACAAAGATCTGACCCCTGACCTCTCAGATATCTGCTCCTCGCCCACTTCAGAGCAGGTTTTTTCTGCTTACACCATAAATACTTCTTCTGATTGGAGGTGTTTCAGTCCGTACTTAGTGATGAAATACTATGGGCTCACTGATGACTGTGTCGTTTTTGTGATGATGCATAGTTTTATATAACTTCTTTTGTCCTTTCCTACCTGTCTGGCCTCTTCACAGACGTGTTTCGATGCCCCATTAAGTGAACAAAATGTTTGTTTTTTGGGTCTTGACCATTAAAATATTTATCGTCTCTGTGGTAAATATGTGGTTTTCTACAAGGTCTGTGAGCACGCTTAGCATGCTATTATATGACCCACACTTGATCAGACATTCACTATGGAGGCTAACACACAGACGCAGACTCCATTAAAAAGTATATTTCAGAGTCTGTGCTTCATTTCTTTACTATATGAGACAACATTTCATAGTTTTTTCTTTGGCATTCAACCTCATTAACCAAACCTTATGATGAGGTTGCCCACAAATCAAACATACCAGGAATGCATTGGTTAGATATTGCATCAAGCATCTACCAGGGAGTTTGAAGCTTGACCTGTCATCTTTGCTGCAGATTTCCAAAGGACGGTCAGGGTCAGGTTTCTTTGTTGTTTCAACAAAGGACAGTCAAAACTGCCCGTATTGCAACTGGTGTGGACCAGCAGCACTTAAATGTAATATGCCGCCCTTGTGTATAAATGTGTTGACAAAGAGTCAGCCACAGATGTTTACTATCTCGAACTCCAGACCCTGAGGAAAGGACAATGACAATATAAATATAAAATAAAAAAAAATAAAGTAAATAAATATAAAACAATGACAATAGAGAAAAACAATCTAGAAGTACACAACATGATTCTGAACATCCAAAATTAACCCTTTCATCTTTAAGGACACAAAATTTCTGATGCGTATATTTACATTTTCTGACAAGGTCATAAACCAAACAAAAGTCTGTCCAGTTACATCTCGCTAAACTACATTTGGACTGTGCATAGGCTATTTGCATAAAGCTAAAGCTCTGTACGTATTCTTACAGCTGACGTCTTCAAAGTTATGAACTTTCAATGATGGCAGAAATTGAGGGTTCAAAACACACATCAGAGGACACAAGGGCAGATTTAAGTTATAAAATGGAGCAGAGAATACAAAAAATGGTGCATAAAACTTGTATAGAATGCAGAATGAGAAATATTTAGAGCTTTAAATATTGTTTGCATGATGAAATAGTCAAAATATTAAAAAACAAACAAAAAAAAAACTTTTCTGATCCTGCCATGAAAATATCCTGACACTTTGTTTCCATAGCACCCCAGAATGGAGAACATTTTTCTTGGTCAGAAGCAGTTTGCTAATGTTTATGCAGCACGTGACACTGCAGAAAACTAAGCACATCTGATATCAAGAGACACCTGAGGGACAGGTGAGCTTTGACTTCATCAGTGTGTAATGATGGAACAAGGAGATTTGGCCTCACTTTAGTACAATTTGCAGAAATCTTCCAATGAGATAAGAAAAAAGTTTCTTGTATAAAGACATCTTCCTAATTTCAAGAAACTGCGCAAGCGAAATTTTCTTATCCCATCAGAATTTTTTTTTTTGCTTGTTAAAAGCAATTTAGACCTCATTTTTGTGTTTAAAAAACTCGAAATTAGATACTTTTAGGACCTAGTCTGGTGAATGTGGCTCAAATCAAGAAAAATAAGACATTTTTTTTTACTACAAATAAGACATAATTACTCACTTAGATTTCAGATTTTGCAGTGTAGTTGCAAATAACCAGAACCACTGCATTATAGCTCAAAACTTATGACTCACATTTAGAGCAAGAGTATCTAAGTAGACAGTAAAGGTGAGTGAACACGTGAAGAGAGGATCAATGAGAAATGATGGAAACCCATGAATGTAAATTATAGTCCTCCAGAGCTTCATGACGTAACTTTGAATCAACATATGAAAGTAAAATGACGAATATTAAAGCCATCCAGGTTGACATGAAGCTCTCCTGCATTAGTGTTCACTGTTAAAGGGTGGAGCTCTTCTTCTGTGTTTTATGTGATAAATGTGAAACAGATTCAAAGCACTGGTCTCCAACTCAGTCACACACACACTCATTGAGGTATTTTAGCAAATGCTGCTCCTTAACCTGGGTCTCACATTGTTTACCAATCATTTGAGCCGTGCTGCAGTCAATAATGGATGAATCAGACGCTGAAATGGAGGGGTGGGAAAGGCTGACAGCACGGCAGCGGCGCTTCGTTTTAGCCTTTAGATCAGCCAGCANTCTCCAGATGCTGCTACATTTGGCTCGCTGTGACGGACAGATGCCAGGAGTGATTAGATCCAGTGGATTAAAGAGCAGGCTCTCTGCCTGAAATACACCTCTGCAGCTCTCAGATGTCAGCCATGAAATGAGACAGACACTCCAAATGAGGGAACAGCTCAGGCTAATATCCCATCACAAATGCTGTTTACTTCAGATTTAGCCCGGCTGCCCATGACTGTCTGGCCAGACCGAGTGTTGGAAAGAAGCAGCACAGGCAGAAACATTTCCCCTGAAACCTAAAGAGACATTCCCAACGTTAGACCCAGAATGTTCCATACCTCAGCCAGCCAACTCCCTGTCACTCACGTCTGATATCTTCCCCAAATGCAGGCTGGGAGGCAGAAGCATAGTGGCGCCTCCTGTTGCTGAGGAGTGGCAAGGAGCCACGGAGGCTCTCCTCACAGCCAAAAAACAGCAGATCACATTAATTAGTGAGTCCTTTGTCCTTGTGTTTTTGGACAGCGTCCTCTAATTTATTGATGAAAGTTAAAAAAGCTCCTCATGTAGAGAGTTTCAGACTTTTGGATGCTAACATGCTGCCAGCACTAAGTAGCTTGTGGCTTGCCCATTTAGTAGATGCTTCATGAAAACCTGCTTAAGGGTCAAAATGTTGGTGAAGTCTCTTGGTTTTCACTGTGACGCTTCCTCTAACCTACTATATTGTCCTTGTGAGAGCAATAGTAAGCTAATATGTCCGTCTGTCATTTCATCTCATGGTCTCCACACTTATTTTTAAGTTTTCCTCATTACAGGGTGATATTACTTTGAACTATATGGTCCAGGACCTGGCAACCCATGACTGACAAGTCTGTACTGAGCTGTAATGTTTCTGTTTCAAGCTGTGTTCACACAGCTTTAAATGGGTTATTCTGCTTTTCCATATTTTAAACATAGCAGATGAAAACATTGCTGATGACTGTATTGTTTTTGTTATGATACATAGTTTTATAAAGCTTATTTTCCTTTTCCTAACCAACTGTCTACTTCTCAGACTATTGTTTTAAACACAGGAATATTAAATTGTATTTAATCAACCGTAATGTTGGTGTCTCAAAGCTTTAAGTCAATGCTATTACCATGAAAAGATATCAGACTGTGTCCCTTTCCCTCCATTTTTCATGCTCCATTAAGTGAACTAAATATTGTTTGTCTTTTTTGAGTCTCAACCATTTAAATATTTAGTGTCTCTTACAGATTTATTTTTCTACAAGGTCTGTGAGGTATTTCACTTCACACGCTATTACAAAACCCATATTTAATAAAACAGACAAATGAAAGCTGATCTACAGTAACAATCCTGGACGTCATCCACCCCTCCATCCAGTCACTTTCTACCACTTATCTGGGTCTAGGTTGCAGAGGTAGCACAACAGCAGTGAAGACTAGTGACCCCTGTCCCCAGCTACTTCCTTCAGTTTCTCAGGAGGGATGACCAGGACTGTCCAGGCCAGCTGAGAGATATAATCCCTCCCTTGTGTCCTGGGTCTAGAACATTCATGAGGCTCCTCTTGATACAGAAGAGCAGTGGCTCTACTTTGAGCCTTTCCCAGATATCTAAGCCTTGAACTCTATCTTTAAGCTTTGAGCCCAGACAACCTGCAGAAAAAGCTCCTTTCAGCTGCTTGTACTCACAATCTTGTTCTTTGGTCACTACCCACAGCTCGTGGTCACAGGTGAGGGTTGGAACGTAGATTGACTGGTAAACTGAGAGCCTTGCCTTCTGGCCTTCTTCACCACAACACACCTGTGTAGTGTCCACATCACTGCTGACACTTCTCCTGTCTGTTAATCTCCCATTCTCCCCTCTCGTTAACAAGACCCCCAGACACTTTAACTCCTCCACTTAGGGCAAAAACTCCCCATGGACTCAGGAAAGGCAATCCCCCTTTTTCCAGCTTAGAACCATGGCCTTTGACTTGGAGGTGCTGATCAGAGTTCGATGAGGCCCAAATCATACTGTATCTTTAGACCAAACCTTTGTAGCTAAATATTTATAGGTTGTAGAAATCCCTGAATCTGTCTGTAAATAGATAAAAGCGTTCTAAAAAGGGCAAAAAAATCTTGCAATCTTGCATGGGGATCTCCTGACAGGTTCATGACACCTATGAGAGGTGGGCCTCAAACACCAAGGTCTAACCACAGCTTTGCCTTTAATAGGCTTCCAGGGGGCTGGCCAATCAAAGTACAGAGGGTTTGTGGAGCGGGGAGCCTTAAAGAGGCAGCAGCTGAAATAATAGTTTTCTAATATACCTGAGTGAGATAAATAGGGACTTTTTTGTATCATATTAAGGTACTACCAGGGGGACAGGATTAAAAAAAAAAGATATGAAGTTGGAAAAAAATAAGCACATATATATATATATATATATATATATATATACCCCCACTTTGAATGATGTGTCTAGATTCGATCTCCATGGATGTCACTTTTTCTTGAATCTCAGCTACTGCAGCCTGAACAGTCCTTCTCCTGATCAGCACCAGACTGTTTATTCACAATTTTTTTTATCTGTGTAAATGGCTTCACTTCAACAAGCGTGTGAATTATCTAGTGTAGAGTTTGATGAAAAGACTATCTGATTAATAGGTTTGCAAAATGTTTTTTTTTTATTTTTTTAAATCAATCAATCAATAAATTTGCAGCATTACCAGCAGCAGAAGAGGATTAAACAGCCTTGTTGTTTATTCCTGTTCTCAACTGTTGTTGGTGCTTTGGTAACATATTAATCATACTTTAAGATTTTGATTTATGTGAGGCAAAGTTCATGGTTCATTTCTATAACTTTTCTTTGATGTTTTGGCCTTTTGGTTTTCACAGAAGCTCATTAAAACCCACTGCTTTGACTCTGATTTAGAGTGTAGCGCTGGCTTTATTGGGAGAGAGAAGAATCAGGGTCACACATTGTGTTGAGTCCAGGTTTTCCCGTGAACCAGCGACCTCTTGATAATAACCTCACACTACACCACATGCTGTTGCCCGTCAACCCAAACAGAGATGAAACACTAGATATTGTTATTCAGATGGTGACTTTATTTCTTTGGTACATTTTTCAACAAGGGTACAAAGTTCACAACACAGATAGAAAACAGTGATATAGCACAAAGACTGACATTGGTTTCAACAGTTAGAGAGTGGAAGCAGAAAAATGTATAAGAAAGAAGATGAACACTCATAATATATATGTGTTTATATGTATGTATGTGGAAGTATATGAGACTACAAACAGCTACTCACTCGGATATCTTTGGCTTAATGTCCACTTATCATGTCTTTCAGCATTTGTCTGTCCACTTTTCATTTTCTGGCCTTTTGCAGTCACAGTTGTTGTTGTTGTCCTTGGCTTTTATTATCACTTCTGACAAGATTCACAAGGCAGTAGAAGCCATTCACTATTTTAAAGGCAGTTTGGCCAAGAACTATATCTCCATCTACCCATTCCATGAGGTAACCACTATGTATACACAAAGTCAAAAAAGCAGAGTTTTATGGCATAAATAAATATCTTTACAACTTGGAACAAAGTGATTCAGTCTGAACAGCTTATTTCTCTAACAACACTGTTCAGGGGCTGAAAGGCACTGACTTCATGGTTTTGGTGGTTACCCAATGTGCAGCCATAATAGATATGCACAAATGTAAACATTGAATAGACGGAGGTAGAAGTGCAGCCTGTCCTTGCTGCCATTGGGCACAAGATGGTTCAAACATGTCACCACCTAATCACATTCAGAGACAGGCAATCATTCATACACTCAGGGCCTGATCTACCAAAGGTTCATGTGTATTAAAACACATGCAAACTTGATAGTACATGCAAAGCAGGTTCACTAACCGGGTGCACCAAGGATTGCTTCTATCAAATGAGCAAAATGACACAGGCAACTCATTTAGCATGTGTGCCCTCATGAATATGCAGAATATAGATTATCAGAGTGTGCAAAATGCAGGGTAAATGTAAACATTTAGCACCCGCAATGAGATTTATCAAAACTGAAACTGATTGAAGTCGGTGTTTTAGTGTCTAAATTTAATACGTTTGAAAGGCAGGTGCAATGACGGACAAGATCTTCCATACATGTGTCAATATATTTGAAGATATTCATGCTTTGTCAGAAATAAAAATATTAGAGACTTATCTTCTATTCAATGCTAATTTTGACCAGCTGGTTGAGCTAAGGGTTGATTTGGAGCCAGTCATAAAAAGGAGTCATATCATTTGTCATGTGGAATAACTTCTTGACACGTTGCATTTTATTGTCTGGATCATTCTAGCGCACCAGCGCAGTTAGTGCCAGTGTCCCCCAGAGTATTTTTTCTGGTTTGGTCCCACATGTTGAATGCCATGTCATGCAAGATGGGAGAGTATATCCAGTTCCCATGCATTCAGGATACAGTAAATGACAAATACAGCGTTTTCCATGCAATTAAACCAAAATGGAAAACATCACAAATGAGCTCAAATATTGTGGCATGATTTGAGATAGACACATCTGTCTATTACTTCCTCTTTCAAGATCTCAAACACAATGGCTTCTAACTCTTCTTCTTTTTTTTTTTTTTAACTCCATTAACTGCATACGCAATATAGCGCTTGTTATTTAGGATCTTGGTTGATCTGACCCATTATCTAGAGTGACCCTCTCAACCTAATGAGCATGTGTTGCATGTGTGTTGGACTGTAGACCGAGATCACTTCCTACTACTTCTTCTCATGCATCCACATTCACATTACTGATTTCCCAAACGAACACACCTCAGACCTCAGGTGGTTACTCTTGAAGTTGTTAACTTTTGTACAATAAATGATTATAATCATAATCTGCTGTTAACTTTAGAGCACATTTATTATGGTGCCCTTGTGCCCTTGTGCCAGGTTATGGGTGCTAACCACTGCACTATCATAATCTTCTTCCTTCAGTTCTGCTCCTTTCTTCTTCTCCATCTGTCCATCCTTTAACAGCGTGGTCACTCCGCATAAAGACCAATTACTGCCCCCATTACAAACCAATTACTTACACATTATTACTGTATTTTTAGCATCGCCCTCATCTGACGGGTTGACAGGTGTCGGTGTCAAGCCTTTGGGTGTATCACGAATCGGATGCTCTTTTGTCATTCTCATTTAATATTGGAACAGCCTGGAACAAAAATTTCAATTGGGTTAATTAAGCTCTATCTCTTATCTTAACTTCAAGTTTCCTTACATTTAGAGTCCGGTGCATAATCATTTTAATCTTTAATTAGGACATTTACGGCTTCTTGCTACTTCTCTTTTCAGTCCTGTGTGATTTCTGTAAGTGTAAAGAAAGTCTCCTGCAGTCTGGAGCCTCAGACTGATGTTCACCTCCAGCTAATTTCACATAACAAGAGGACACGGCATCATTTTGGTGTTGTTGATGATAAAAGGGTGATTACTTTGCTTTTTTCTGACTTTCTAAACCACAAAACAGGAGTTCACAGCACTGAGTTCATCCCTTGACTTCTGAGAAGTCTGGAGGTAAGGCGGCTGGATCAGACTGTGCAGACAGCGCATTGTCAGTCAGCGCTCCGGCCTACATGTCTGCTGTGTTGTCTTTGCTGCTGTTATTCTCTTGCAGTGGTGTGATAAGAGCTGCAGGGAGCTGATCTACACCTAGCCTCCGTGTTTGTTTTTGATTGTGAGTCAGTCGCGCTGCAAGGACGAGACAAACACAAAGATCTGACCCCTGACCTCTCAGATATCTGCTCCTCGCCCACTTCAGAGCAGGTTTTTTCTGCTTACACCATAAATACTTCTTCTGATTGGAGCTGTTTCAGTCCGTACTTAGTGATGAAATACTGTGGGCTCACTGATGACTGTGCCATTTTTGTGATGATGCATAGTTTTTTATAACTTATTTTGTCCTTTCCTACCTGTCTGGCTTCTTCTCAGACGTGTTTCGATGCCCCATTAAGTGGACAAAATGTTTGTCTTTTGGGTCTTGATCATTAAAATATTTATCGTCTCTTAAATATGTGGTTTTCTACAAGGTCTGTGAGCACGCTTAGCATGCTATTATATGACCCACACTTGATCAGACATTCACTATGGAGGCTAACAGACGCAAACTCCATTAAAAAGTATATTTCAGAGTCAGTGCTTCATTTCTTTACTATATGAGACAACATTTCATAGTTTTTTCTTTGGCATCCAACCTCATTAACCAAACCTTATGATGAGGTTGCCCACAAATCAAACATACCAGGAATGCATTGGTTAGATATTGCATCAAGCATCTACCAGGGAGTTTGAAGCTTGACCTGTCATCTTTGCTGCAGATTTCCAAAGGACGGTCAGGGTCAGGTTTCTTTGTTGTTTCAACAAAGGAGAGTCAAAACTGCCCGTAATGCAACTGGTGTGGACCAGCAGCACTTAAGTGTAATATGCCGCCCTTGTGTATAAATGTGTTGACAAAGAGTCAGCCACAAATGTTTACTATCTCGAACTCCAGACCCTGAGGAAAGGACAATGACAATATAAATATAAAATAAAAAAAAAAAAAGTAAATAAATATAAAACAATGACAATAGAGAAAAACAATCTAGAAGTACACAACATGATTCTGAACATCCAAAATTAACCCTTTCATCTTTAAGGACACAAAATTTCTGATGCGTATATTTACATTTTCTGACAAGGTCATAAACCAAACTAAAGTCTATCCAGTTACATTTCGCTAAACTACATTTGGACTGTGCATAGGCTATTTGCATAAAGCTAAAGCTCTGTACATATTCTTACAGCTGACGTCTTCAAAGTTATGAACTTTCAATGATGGAAGAAATTGAGGGTTCAAAACACACATCAGAGGACACAAGGGCAGATTTAAGTTATAAAATGGAGCAGAAAATACAACAAATGGTGCATAAAACTTGTATAGAATGCAGAATGAGACACATTTAGAGCTTTAAATATTGTTTGCATGATGAAATAGTCAAAATATTAAAAAAAAAAAAAAAAAACTTTTCTGATCCTGCCATGAAAATATCCTGACACTTTGTTTCCATAGCTCCCCAGAATGGAGAACATTTTTCTTGGTCAGAAGCAGTTTGCTAATGTTTATGCAGCACGTGACACTGCAGAAAACTAAGCACATCTGATATCAAGAGACACCTGAGGGACAGGTGAGCTTTGACTTCATCAGTGTGTAATGATGGAACAAGGAGATTTGGCCTCACTTTAGTACAATTTGCAGAAATCTACCAATGAGATAAGAAAAAAGTTTCTTGTATTAAGACATCTTCCTAATTTCAAGAAACTTCGCAAGCGAAATTTTCTTATCCCATCAGAATTTTTTTTTTTGCTTGTTAAAAGCAATTTAGACCTCATTTTTGTGTTTAAAAAACTTGAAATTAGATACTTTTAGGACCTAGTCTAGTGAATGTGGCTCAAAATAAGAAAAATAAGACATTTTTTTACTACAAATAAGACATAATTACCTAGATTTCAGATTTTGCAGTGTAGTTGCAAATAACCAGAACCACTGCATTATAGCTCAAAACTTATGACTCACATTTAGAGCAAGAGTATCTAAGTAGACAGTAGAGGTGAGTGAACACGTGAGGAGAGGATCAATGAGAAATGATGGAAAACCATGAATGTAAATTATAGTCCTCCAGAGCTTCATGACGTAACTTTGAATCAACATACGAAAGAAAAATGACAAATATTTAAGGCGTCCAGGCACTGTACTTCGAGAGGACGTAATCACAAGTGACAATTTCCCACCTCGAGAAGAAGACACAAAATACACTATTTACACTTTGTCTAAGTTTCGTGACCAGAGGTTGAGTCAGTGTGTGTGTGAGTAACTCCATAAAATCGTTTACGACGAGGAATTGGACCCAGAGTGTAACAAATGGTTAGTAAACTCGGCACGACGTCTCAATAATGGATGAATCAGACGCTGAAATGGAGGGGTGGGAAAGGCTGACAGCACGGCAGCGGCGCTTCGTTTTAGCCTTTAGATCAGCCAGCATGTAACACAAAGTGACAGGCAAAGCCGACTCCGAAAATCAAAGCCTCCTTTAGCTTCCACATTCTGCGAATGGAACTATTTGAGTGGCTTAGAGAAACTTCAAAGCCGGGAGAAGGGGACTTTTTTAATTTCAGATAAGGCCCCCGAGCTGAATGTGAACTGCTGGAATTGTAGAAGTTCACATCTTAATCGACGTGACCGGCTGAATTGAGGAGCGAGGAACTCATCTCCCCAGTCCTGTTTTTCTTTTCCCTCCTGTTTTTCTTTCCATTTTTTAATACACATTTTTTAATTCGTATAATCGAAGATGCTGCTGACTGTCAGCGGGTAGAGAGGGACTGAGGGAGGAGGGGTGTGTGTGTATTGATTGAAAGGAGCTTTGGTCAGTGTAAAATACATTTACTTAGTTAAGCTTCAGTCGTATCATCAGCTCCATTGATTCCACTCTGATGCTGTTGTCATTATCAAGCCCAGATAATCTCTGCTAAATCACCTTCCTGCTCCCGCGCTAAAGTCACTGGCTTTCAATGTATCAGCCCATTGACCCGGCTTGTTGGGCTGTGTGAGAGTGTGTTAACCCCACTTTGTTCTTTCTTGTTTCTTTCTACTTGAAACCTGACTAAGCTATACGCAAATTAACACTTATCTTCGCACATAAACGAGCAAACCAAAGCAGAAGTATCAGGTCCAACCTACAATCAGGCCAGTAACTTGACAGAATGACCTTCTCATTACAACCTGGGCATTTTGCCTATATAGCGTTTCACAACCCCCCAGGGTGTCCCAGGCCCCACATTAGAGACTACTAATCTAATCTGTACATTTATTAACTTGCGACCAGTGTTGGGCCTATTACTGAAAGAAAGCAGTATATTACGTGTTACTCTTTTTACATGCGATATTATTACTTTACTTATAACTCACTGCAAAAAGTAATAAATTACATTACTTTTTAATATTACTTTTCTTCACATACCAAGTTGGTAATTGTGTCATTTGATAGGAGAGAGAGAGGGAGAGGATGCTTGTGCTGTTTAATGCTTCTACCAGCCACAATTTTGATGATATTTATTATGTTTTAGTATGTGTGCTGCAACACCTTCCATCCCTGACACCCTCCCCCCTCCCACATGTGAGAGCCTTTGAGTTTTGTTGTAATGGTTTGTTATGTTGCTTATGTGCTGAAGTGATTTTCCCTAATCTCACACTGTGACCCCTTACAAGAGCCTAGTCTGGTTTTTTCTTTCTTTTTTTTTTTTTTTACCTCCTCCTTCCTCTTGTACTCTTTTTCTTTATCTAATGAAACGGGGCACCATGCATGCTGAGTCCTCCCATTCCTTTCATCCCTGTTATACGTCACTTGGATGTAATGTAATTTCGCTGCTGTGCGATTACATAAAGTATCCAGTAATCCTGTGATACTCAACAACGTTTTCACTCATTTTTTACCTGCTTTCTGCCAACTTGTGTGGGATTTTTTTTACCAAGTCCTTGTAGCAATTTGAGATTTCTTGGAGATGAAAAGTGCATTTTGATTATAATATATTATAAATAAAATGTATTATCATTATTTCTCCTTGTGATTCCAGGTTTTCATGACACCTCAATGTCAGGAATGAAATGTCTAGTGCGTTTGCATCTGAGAACGAATGACAACAATTTTTTGAATCCAGTCTAAGTTGAAAAAGACCAAGTAAAGCAGGATGTCCAAACTAAGGCCTGGGGTCCAGCTGTGGCCGGCCGTCTATTTACATTAAGCCCCCAGCTCTCATCTTACCATGTGTTAGCTTTGTCTCTTAAATTAATCATGTTCTAATTGTTTACATTTAAAGTTTCTGTCCAGTGCTTGAAATTAACCCTAATATATCTGGTAACATCTCACAAACTTTTGGAGTGTGCATAGGCAACTTTAAAAAGCTACTGTACAATGTGCAAAAACTCAACAAATTTTACAGCTGACATTTAATTACATTTGGCATGATGCAAAATGTGTTTCATGAGTTGTTTAGAATTTAAAAAAATAAAATAAAACACATGAGAGGACCAAAAAACTGAATTTAAGATATGAAATGGTCAAAAAAAGACAAAAATTGAAGCATAAAATGGTTCAGAATGCAGGATCAGAGATATTTGGAGTTTAAAATGTTTTTATAATTGTGGTATAAACAAATGTGAAAAAGTCCAGATCCTGCTAAAGGGCAGGCTGCTTAAAACCAGGTTTGGTTTTATCTCAAAGGTCTACAAAAACAGCACAAGCATGTTTGACTTAACCATTTTTTTTCATTTGTTTGGTTTTTCAGAAACCACGAAAAAGAAATAGTTTACCAACAGAGCGCTCATTTGTAACTTTCACTGTTAGTAAACATGTCCATAAGAGCCGCCGGCCCTTGGTCATTGTCAAATTACGGCCCTGTGGGAAAAAATTTGGAGACCCCTGATTTACACCCCAATACATCTGGCTAATTTAGGAAAAGCAGCAATATTTGCTCAGAGGTAGTCTAATCTTCTATCCATTGTTTATGTCTTGGTCTTATTTTGAAAGTGCCCAAAAGAGCAGTTCCACACAGAAGGTCACAGTGTCCAGTAACTCTATTCTGATAAACCCTGGTCAAAGAAACCTTAGCAGTGATTTAGGATTATGAACAGGAGTGATGATTAAATATTCTTGATGACATTTTTAATATCTGATTGATTTTTTCTTTGTTAATCACTCTCTTGCTCTGAAGCTTGACATGAATGCATTTGAGTCTACTTTTCTAACTCTTCAGTAAAAAGAGTTTGGTAACAGCTTTTTTCTCCTGCATGTTTGACTTTCAGTGACCATGACAGATGTTTATCCTAATACACTGCTGCCACATCTGTTCGGTGTCCCAGTCAAACTCTACAGGCATGATAATGTGGTTTCACAGCTCACACTCAAGCTCTTCAAAGTCAGATATGTGAGTGAAGGGGTTTAGGAGCCATCTTGTACCCAGCTGTTTATCTTCTGAAGTGTAGAAAAGTTTCCAGCCACATTTATTTTCACTAAAGACTTAATATGTGTTTTTAAAAAAATGTCCTCAATTTAGTTCAAAGCTTATGTTTCAATGGTATAAAACTCAATCTTTGGACAGTGATTAAAGTGTGTGTGATATGCTAGTGGGGAAAATGCAGGGCAGCTTAATAATAATAATAATAATAATAATAATAATTTTTATTTATCAAGCGGTCTTCTGGACACTCAAAGACGCTTCACAGAGGATAAGAACAACAAGTAAAATAGCACAATAATAATAAAACCAATAACAAGAACAAGACAAAACAAAGCAACTGAATACAATTAAGACCAGTTCGCGATTAAATGACAAATAAATGACATTAAATGACATTAATGACAAGGCAGAGAAGATCCTGACTATAGGCTTATCACATTTTCTCCAATACTATTTTCCAGGACGTTTTCAGCTGCTACAAAGACAAGTCATTTGTTGTATTTGTTTGTTAGTTGTTCGTAACTTGCATTTACACACTTTGTTTCTATGTTTTTTTACCCAAACACTTGATGTGCAGTCTATGGCTATAACTTATCTATGAAAAATAATTATGACAAATTAATCAAAGAATACTGCAAACACACCTACAGATACCAGCATAGTTCTTGGTTAACATTACAAACTTGAGTTTGAGTGTTCAACTGGGAAATTCTCAGCCCAACTTTCTTTTCTTTCTTGCTTACACAAATTTGAAACAGCCACTTTGAAATGGATGCCTGCAAAAGGTTTCAAAAAAGTTGGGACAGGTTCATTTTTCCTTCTGTGTTACATCACCTTTCCTTTTAACAACACTGTGTAAGTGTTTGTGAACTGAGGACACTAATTGTTGAAGCTTTAGGGCTGGAATTCTTTCTCATTCTTGTTGATGTAGGACTTCAGTTGTCCAACAGTCCCAGGGTCTCTGTTGTTGAATTTTGGGCTTCACAGTGTTCCACAAATTTTCAATGGGCGACTGGTCTGGACTGCAGGCAGGCCAGTCTAGTACCTGCACTCTTTTACTACGAAGCCACGCTGTTGTAACAGGTGCAGGTATTACCCTGTTCCAGCTTTTTTGTTGCAGGCATCCATTCCAAAATGAGCACATATTTGTAAAAACAATAAAGTTTATCAGTTTGAACATTCAATATCTTGTCTTTGTGGTGTATTCAATTGAATATATGTTGAAGAGGATGTTCAAATCATTGTGTTCTTTTTTATTTACATTTTACTCAACGTTCCAACTCCATTGGAATTGGTGTTGTACTATCCGATACATAGTTCCTGTGACATGGGAAGAAGAGACAGTGATGGTGGAACTTTTTTAAGGAAAACCTCATGTATATTAGCCTCACTGACCACCACCTCCTACAACGCTGCCTCTGTTTTTGTCTTTTCTGGAAGGTGTACATTTGCAATACCTCCGACCTCCTCATTTTTGTAGTTTAACCAACCTGTAAAACCCTTTAAACTGCATCTGATTAGTTTGAAAGTTACAATATAAAGTGAAAGTGACTGATTGATAACTATGATGCTAATTTAGACATATTAAATCACACTCATTAATGCTAACAACAGTTGAACGGAGAACAGAGAGGAGCCTGTGGCTGTGTGAGAGAAAAACCAATTCTAGCGACACTTTCCAACTTAAAGACACTTGTTTTGTCTGTTGGTGCCAAGTCGGGGCCTAAAAGGTGGATCAATTTAACGACAACATCAATTGAAAGCAATGGGTTGCAGAACTGCTCTAAGCACAAGGGCAAATTTGATTGGCTGGTAGCATCACGTGGGGCCCTGCGCTGGCTACAAGCAGAGAAGCACTGTGTTTTTATGATGCCCAGAAGATATGGTGACAATAGACATGAGTTTTAACCCATTGGCATTCAGTCACAAGGCAGAGGGAGGATAAATAATTTTCCAGGATAATTTTAACATTCCCTGGACATTTGACCTTTTTTTCTTATTTTCCATGTGTTTACCATGACTGGAAAATTTGTCAATCATGTTCCAGGTTTTCCAGGAACCCTGTAACAATATATGCATCAGATGTCAGCACAATCCTATCACCTGTTTCACCTTGTAAACACAGCACAGGGCTCTAGTTACAGATTTAAGAGCAGTAGGAGAAGAAAAGCTAATATAATATGAGCCTATTACTTGGGATTGTTTTTCCTCCAAGACAAAAAAATTCAACAATTCAACCATCCTTAACAGAAAAACAACAAGCAATCAATTTTCACTCTCACGCTAATTTCATTGGACTCCAGTGATTATTGGACAAGGATTCTGCTAATTTCCTTTGTGAGGAAGCAGCCCTCTGCTCCTTGAGCAAACTAATGGCATGGGCAGGCAGCCATACACAGGCTTTATGCACAGAGCTGTTAACAATGGGTAAATATGGCTCCACTGTTCAGGGCCGAGAGAGAGAGGGAAAGAGAAAGAACGAGGTGTGAATGAGGGAGAATTGCTCATTTCTCAGCCACAGATAATGTAAAACTTCATTTTATTTAGTAAATGTTGCCAAAAATTTCACAAAGTGTTCAATAAGTAACCCTCTAATGCTTTTCTGTCCTTTTAAAATGCAACACAAAAACAAAAAGATACATCCACACATGTATTATTTAACAGGAATTTGAATTCAAGAGGGCTTTGTTTGGAAAAGTGAGAAGAAAGAAAATGAAGAGATTAAAACCATCTGACACCCTCGTTTATATATTTTAGCCCACTGTTATGATTTTGATCTGCTTTAACATAAAATAATTACATGCAACATTGATGCAAAATAACTTCTTTAAGTCAAACAATGTGACTCCAAGGCAAATCAGTGCAGAAATTTCCCCGATGTCCTGTTTGTTGCAAACCTCATTAGCATCTGAAGTGTGTTTAGGTTTCGTCTTATCTTAAATAAAAGCAACACAGCAGGATCTTTTCACTTTGTGCAGATCTGCATTATCATCAAATCAGCATCTTTTACACCTTTTTAATGAACTTATGGGGTTGACCCAGAATCTTAAAAGGCTTAGTTTGTTTCTTTTCTCTATGATAAAGGTCTGAAAAAGTCAGAATGTGTTTAAGTTTGGGTCAAGTTTTTTTTTTTTTTCTTTTTTTTTTAAATTCCATAATTCATTACAAGCAGCAGAAACTTTGGTCAACCTTCAAGCAGCCAAGAAATATGGTTTCACAATGAAATGTCAAAGGATTTGTCAGCTCAAAAATGATCTTCTGAAAACATGTATGCATCGTGCCACACTCACATCAGATCTGTCTCTGCTCTGGTTAGATTTGATCCCATGCTCTCTTGACTACCAGATCATTCTAGCTGACCGAGAAAAGGCTGGGTTGCGCTCTCCCCACGTATGTGACATGCAGAAATTGGACGTGCAGAATCAGCACCAAAGAACGCATGTGGCTTTTTTACTTTGTAACATTCCCTGTGGTGTTGGTTGGTTCCCAAACTGCAGGGGACGGTGTATCACATTCACACAGCTACCAGCGCACTTAACGAGAGTTTGCAATTCTTTACACCATTTACAGCCTTGTGTTTTTTCAGCTGTTTTTTTCTGCTGAGTCTGGCCGCAAGAAATAGTTCATCACACGGTTATCACTGTGATCTCTGTGTGATGAATCATATGAATGCCTTTTTCCACACTTTCAACACAAATAGCTTCAATTTGTCTATCATGCTCTCAACTTGTCTCCATCACAGTTTTAAAGGTGCATGGCGTGGACATTTTACACTTGAAAGGGACTGCGTGGGGGCCGAGGCTACAGAAACGACATCACTGTCCAGTGGACACATCAAGCCTTTTCTCCCACTACCCCACGAATGACCCTCTCTTCATTGATGTTGATCTTTAAAGCCCAAAACCTGCTGACTCCTGACTTGGTTCAGCTCATTATGACAGTTCATTGTTGCATTAAAATCTACCACCTGGTGTTGACACTATTTGTTTTAATTGGGAGGTCAACCAGATATTTCAATTTTGTTTCAGTATTTTACTTAATCTATCTGCTGCAAATTAACTGTTATTGCTTCAACACTGAAGAGCCGGGTCTGCAGCATTGACTTGGATTGAAACTGATCCATTGTCGTGCAGTCCAGCTGCATACCTGCTCTGACAGGACACAGCAGATTCACAAAAGTCCTACTTTGGGTGGCGACCATACACTGTATGTAGAATGGACAGCAAGGTCTGATCTCAGTTTAATCCTCTTTCCTGAAGTTTCTTATATCACTGATAAAAACTTCTCACAAACAGCAGCTCCCAATCATAATAAAATGAATCTTTTAACCTGGTTTTTAACATCTAATAACTAATGAAAAACCAACTCCTTAGAAAATAGAGGACTTAAACACAATGCAGCTAAACGATATCTTCAAAGCACCACAGTGTAAGGATGCGAGACACATTTCAATGAGGTGTAATAATTTTTTTAAGTTTTACCACCTTTGAACTGGAATGCATGAGGAGACAGAGGTTTTCTCCAGGGGTCGCGGTGTTTGTGCTTGCTTCGCTGTAGTGCAGATCAAGAAACATGCACGGAAACCATTTGAAAACACTTAGTGACTTTCAAAATAAAACAAACTGTCTCAAACCCAGATTGAATTTAGCTTGACTCCAACAACAAACCAACATAGTGAGAGCCAGGCCACAAGTCAACAGGTTTGAAGTTTTACCACCTAAAATGAATGAAGAGAGAATCATCAATTCAGTCAAAACGCAACAGAACATAGTTAGACCAGAGACTCATCTGATGTAATCATGATGTCAGAGACAGAACACTGCTACCTGTACCTAAAAAAAACCTCTGCCTTATTTTAAACTCTGCTGCAATGTGGTACAATAATTTACAGGTGGTTGAAGCCACTTCTCTGTCTGTCTTCAGATACTCCAAAAGTGAGTGGAATTTGCTATTTTGACACATGAGGAGTTTCAGAGGGTCTATGTTTCTATAAAACAATGCATTTAGGAGTAACTTTCATCTGAATTCGAAAAAGTAGTATCACAGGAATTGTCCATGTGTGTGTCTAGAGTGCCACTGAGAGCTGAGTTATGATTGGCCTCTAAAGTCATGTGACAGTCAAGCAAAAACACAGAGCTGTGGGAGCACCGTAAAAAAGAGAAAGCAGTACTATTGAAAAATACTCATTTGGCATCAGTACTTTTCAATAGATACTCAATGACAAGTTGTTCTTGGTAAAGCAGAGTCTGTGTGAGGTCGCTGTCATGTGTGTGTTTATTTGATGACACTACTACACTCATGTAATATGAATTTGTCAGTCAAGTATTTCACCTTCAACATTAAGTTTGAGGCAAATCTTGGAGCCATATTTTACCTGAAGTACAAGCTGTTTTGTTGTGTGTACGTTGGGAGTTTGCCTGGTTTACTGCTGCGTTCTGCTTGGCCTGCAGCTGTTTAGCTTGTTTCCTTATGTCAAAGTGTAGCAAAACAACCCTGTAGCAATCATAATCCTGTAGTCTGTGGCGGTCTTTGGAAAACTCCAAAGAAAATTCCATCCCCGTGCTTTCAAAGACGGGCTTTTCACACTTCAGAGATGGCTGCCTCGGTAGCTGCAGGCAAGCGCCGCAAAACCCACACAGCATCTACTCTACAGAGGAGAAATAATGCAGTCCTCTGGACGCGCGGAAACAATATTTACTCTGGAGCTGCAGCAGAAGACGCAGGGGGAAGTTCTTTAACCTTGATGTAATCGCCTGCAGTGACGGAGCCTCTCGCATGTCTCTGAAGTGAGTTATGGCTTAGTCTGCATTCCCATATGCGCAGAGAGGATGTATTATTGTCAGAAATATGTATGTGCCCCTGAGATTCTGCCTTTTGTGGTCGAATATTCACGAAGAATTGAGAGCTGCAGACTGAAGTGCTTCATGTTAATATCTGACACTCAGAGCTATGAATAAGACATGTATATTCACATGATTTGACCTGTTACTGACTCTCTGTGGGGTCATTATAGGCCAAGCATTATATACACTCATACAGTCCTGCTTACCATCACTGGCACCTCTTCATTTTTCATAACCTCAATAATAACTTCAGTAATAAATGCAAATGTCGAAATACTTTAACTATGATATTTTTTTCTCAATTTACATATTGTAATTTCAAAAAAGAAACATATACAACAGTAGTACTGGCACCACTCTTCAATAATGTGGTTGCGCACTCTTTCATAGCCTCCAAATCGATGGCCTAAGCGCAAAACCTCCTTTCTGCATAGTGTGAGGCAAAAATACTTAGTCTGTACTGCATAGACACATAGTCGAGATAACACAATAGTGTAGTAATATAGTCCAAAACAGTGTATTATGTATTGAGTATACTTAAAAAATAGCATTTTGTAAGAAAACAAGATGGTTTTATTTTTAGTTTTCTCAAAAAAGTGAATTTTTCAGATCGGAGGTTTTGCACTTCGGCCATCCAAATGTTTCTTGCAGACTTCTGTAAGCTTCTTGTACTCTTCAGCTGGTATTTTCTCCCACTCTTTCTGTGCAAATTGTTGAAACTCTCAAAGCTTTCTTGATTTCTTTCCCTCACTAGCAGATTTCAGCTCACACCAAATATCTTCAGTCCGATTGAAATCAGGACTCATTGCTGGCCATTTTGAAACATTCCTTTTTTTTTATTCTTCAACCATTCTTGCGTGCTTTTGGATGTTTGTCTTGCTCACAGTTTTCTTCCACTGGGTAAAACATTTTGCTCTAAAACCTCTTGATAATGCTCTGCTTTCATAATCCCTGTGATACAGTCGAGGCCTCAAGGACCAGACGTAGCAAAACTGCCCCAGAGCATTATGGATCCATGTTTCACTTTATTTTCCATGTAGGCTTCATTGTGCCAAAAATCTCTATTTTGGATTCATCTGTCCCCACAACATTTTCCCAGAAAGTTTTTTTGTTTGACCAGGTACTCTGAAGCAATGTTTTTAATGTCTTTTCCTCAACAATGGTGTCTTCTTTGTCCTTTATCCATAAAGCCTTGTTTAATTTAGTGTGCAGTAGTGCTGGACAGTATGGCAAAAATATATGGATATACAGTATCTCATGGTATTTTTTTTATTTTTTAGGAACCAGTAATTAAATAATTCTGTTCACATAGGATAAGTATCATGGGGTTTTCTGGTAATTGTTGAAATAAATAACAGTTTTTTAACTCTGTCGTTGCCTCAGTCTGCAGCAAAGCTTTTCATCCTCTCTCTACATCTGGGTCTCTGTTTATACAGAACAACTGTTGGACAAAAGCTTCGACTCTCCATACGTGTCTAATAATCTACATTCGTGCTTTTTTATTGATGTAATGTAATATTCCAACTTTCTCAGATGCTGAATTCTGGGTTATCAATATCTGCAAGCCATAGAAATATCATTCCCTTCAATATAGCAGTTGACAACAACACCTTGAAATAATTGCACCATGAATCACAATTGCAATATAAGGAAAAATAATGGCAATTGGATTATTTTTGCAAATTGTTCAGCCCTACTCAGAACCAAGAGTCAAACACTACAGTGATATAAGACGATGGAAAAACATCAAAAACATTCTTAATGATTTGTGTGTGAGCTGTGTGCAGTTTAGCCTCTCTGTGTTGGGGAGATGATCATCTCTGAGCACAGTCAGGTGTGTGTGTGTGTGTGTGTGTGTGTGTGTGTGTGTGTGTGTGTGTGCGTGCCTGATTGCTCCTCATCCAAAGCAGCTGTGTGGAGGTTTTAAAGCTGCTGTGACTCTGGTCCTCGTCACTGGCTCATTGTTTCACCATCAAAGACAGTGAGCAGTTGTCCGTGAACTCATGAGCTTGACCTGAGCTGTGTCTTAGTTTCTCCTCAGTGTTTGCTTCAAACACCAAACACTCACCTGTAGTTGAGATCTCTAGGTTTTTGGAACCCAGCTCTTTGAGTTTGAATGCCCAACTTCTATCTTTATCAGGAGTTTCTCCAGTTTGCTTTCAGTTCAGCTGTTAGGCAGTGGTAGTTTGGTTCTCATTTCTCTGAACTTTGTTTTTGCTTAAGGAACCTGTTTGATCAGGCTCAGCTTTCTTTGCCTTTTTCCCCCGTCCCTGTGATCACTCGTGATCTTAGTGGTTACTACCTGTGGTAACTTTCAGAACTCCATTTTTGGTCTGCATTTGTGTTCACCTTTCCCCACTGTGAGAGCCCATATTATGCAAAATTCACTTTTGAATGGTTTTCCAACAGTATTATGCATCCTCAGCCCATCTACAAACCCCCCTGGAATGAGAAAATTCAATCCTCTCCCTCTCTTGTCGGCTCCACTTTTCAGAAAATATCTGCTCAAACAGGTGGATTGGAACAAGAGCCCTCCATGACATCATGGGAGGGAAATAACTCCCCCCTAATTCCTCAGCAGCTCCATCTGCCTGTCAAAATATATTGAAACACCTTAAATAATGCCAAACGCTCAGGATCTCACAGTACAAATCACTGAACTCCCGTTCAGTCACTTAGTTGTACCTCTCTCTCTGTCAGTCAGTAACACGTTCACTTAACTTACTGGACATACATACCTTCAGTAGGTTCAGTACGAATCACTGACACAGAGCCCCAGTTCAGTGACTGAGCTGTGTCTCTCTCTTTCAGTCAGTCTGTCAGTGTTTCATTCATCAACTAAACGTGTACTGAAACCTTCAGAATTGATTTTAAAATAGTCAGCTGAGTGAATATGGATATATAAGCCATTTGCAAACCGACAGCAGCTTTAAAAAGCACACATTTTCGTGACACCTGAGTATTTACTGCTTCCTCAATTTTGGTGACACGAGGGGGAGATGTAGGGCCGGCTTGACCGACACAGGACTTTCGACCCACTCTGTTCCGTTTGTTGAGGCATTACTATCATTGACATAAATGGGGGGGGCTTGGGCGACTTTAATGGTCAAAAGAGACAGAAACAATTGACAGGAGAGGGGAGTGCAACTGCAGCTCATGAATGAACAAATCTTTTGAAGTAAGTGATTTGGTTCAGTTCGTCACCCAGATGTTACATTCATTTTGAATGAATCGTTCACAAATGTCACATCACTATTCTCAGTAACTGAGTGGAGAGAGTTTTCATGCTTGCTGAAGTGAAGGAAAAAAATTGATTCTTTTAGACAACAAACTTCAAATGGACTATTTTGGGGTCTCTGAGACCTGTATGAACCTGCTAAAAAGGAGCATAATATGGGACCTTTAATGAAAGATAGTCAGAGGATATACCACTTTATGTGCTGAAACTTCATAGGTGCCGAGAATGGTGAGCAGGACTGAATAAGGTGGCACCCTCACAAGCTGTGGAGGTCTGGAATCTGCCTCAACACACTCATCCAGTCTTGTTTAATCTCTGATAATGTTCTCTTTCACACATTGATTATTCTCCATGTAACTGAGGCATGTCTCTGTCTACGTGAGGCTCAACAGGTCAGAATGACTCAGATTTTTAAAGCCCAGTGTTTCTCTGTTGCTGCTGTTTGATGTGCCCTAGCATCCTTTTGCAGCTCCAGATAAACACGGGCTTTGAAACGGCTCAATTCATGCACAGATTAGTCCTCAGCACAACAACATCTGCAGGCTGAGTGCGCCTCTCTCAGCCTGTCATCAAACAAACTCCCTCCTGAAGGTAAAAGATCAAGCTGTCACAGTAAAATGCCTGCATGTCATCCCTCAGAGGAATAAATATTCTTTAATTCAAAAGGGTGATTTATGGCCAAGTCGCATCAGTACAAAAACAAACATTTGTTTTTCACTTTGGACAACTAATGCTGCTTTGATTGGCTTCTTTCCTCTCAATGAGGATCAAATCATAAATCACAAAGTGGAGGGTTTCACAGCTTTGGGCATTTCTGGGCTTTCAGTGCACAATATTCACATGGAATGGTGTCCTACTCAGGAGTTTTACCATCTAATACTCTGATTTAATTCCCAGCTATTTTATCCCAAGCTGTAGATGAGTGACCAACAATCTGATACCAATATTTTTGAATATAAAACAACCTGAAGAGAAAGCTTAGGAAAGACCAAGTATCTGTCTGATGTTGTTTGTTGCATCTGTGTTTGGGCTGAAGGAGCAGAAATCATCCAAGAATGCAAAAAAGTTTATCCTCCGAGAAAAACAAGTCTTAAGTAGCTGCCAGAAAGTTAAAACTTTGAAGTTGTTTTTATTTGGTCACGTATTACTCAGGTACTAAATGTAGCCTGACTATCACTGCCTCCTCAGAGAAGCAAACAGCGAGACTTTGACGTCAGCACGTCCCGCTCTAATGGATCCCTCCCACCGCTCTGCTGTCTCCTGAAGAAACACTGCTGCTGGTCAAACAGAGCCGTGTGTGCAGAGACTCTCCTAAATGTTTCAGAGCTCCTATGACTGGTGGTTGTGGCCATCTGTCGGCCGTGGCCCGCTGCCCTCTCCCAGGTCTCATTATGTTGGCGTGGCGCTGAATATCAAACCAATGCCATGCCGCCTGCTGGAGCCACCACTGAGGCATGGTGATGCTGGCACACACTGAGATACACAGGTGTGCGTGTTAGCATGTGAGACACACACTCGTTGACTCACACAATGTTGCGCTATAAGGTCACTGTGCAGAAAACAAAGGCAAGTGTTTCTGCTGTGAAGCAACTGAACTTGAGAGCACAAAACAAAAGGACAAAGGACAAAGACTGCCAAAATAAACAAACACTCAAATACACTATATATGAATGAGCAGCTTTGTAAATGTACATGGAAATACTGTATATTAAATCCAGAATGTGAGTTGCAGAGGTAAATTAGACATTCTGTGTTTTGGGGGGTCTCCACAAACGTGCAGTTTCTATCCATATGTGTAGCTTTTACAGCACCTTCTGTTACTGCCCCCTGATAGCTACCTGTATGTTAGTTGAGCACAGTCTGAAGTAGCACTGAAAGTTGTGGAAAGACACTCAACTAATCATGGGAAGTTTGGCTCTTTCTAAAGAGCCAATTCTTTTGGCTCAGTTCCCAAAGATGTACTCAAATCATTCATATTTGCTATAGAGGTGAGCGAATCGATCCAAAATATCAATATGTTGGTCCCGATGTTGGTATCTATCAATACTTATGTGATGAGATCAATACTTACGTTTCACTTTCTCTTCTGTATGTGTGCTCCTCTCACTCACTTTGCTTTGAGCACTCTGCTAAACATGTCAAATTTTGTTTAACAGATGTATTAAACCAACACCCAGTGCAAGTTATTTTGCACTGCTGCTCTACATTATCAGCAAATTGCTGGTTTCGCAAATACTTTTGTTTCTGTAATGGTTTCTCTACCAGTATGCAAGCTGTTTGATTAATATTATAATGCTAATATGAATTAATTGCTGTCATCCATACAAATTCAAATGTACAGTTTTACAAGAAAGCAGAGAAAAATGTAAAGCACGTGATTATTTTCTGATTGAAAAAGTGTTTCACAGTCATTCATGAACAAAAAAACAGTAGTTTTAGTGATTGTGTGTTATTTTGATTTATTTTGACAAACTGCTTTCCCATGTAAAAAGTATCAGTATCAATATATTTCTGATACTGGCCCTAAATTTAATGGGTATCTGATGGATACCAAATTTTGCAGGATTGCACACCACTAATATTTTCCCTGTTTGGCCAAAATATGAAGCTTCAAACAAAACTAAATTAGGAGAAAAAAAAAATAGTTTGTGAACTGGAAGCCAAAGCTTGGCTCTTTTCCAGTACCGAGCCAAAAGAACTGGCTCAATGAATAGAGCTGAACTTCCAGTCACGACTGCGTTGGGACGAGACTTCATACCTGACTCAGTGTCCCTCTCTCTGCTATCACATCCTGTATTCTCACATGTGATTGGCTGCCGTGCTGCCAACCAAATCAAAGTTCTGCTGTGACCAGAGTGAAGCAACAAAATGAAAGAATGTTTGGATCAGGAGGGGGGAAAATGGTATCAGAACATCTCCAGTTTCTGTTGTATTTATTGTAATAATGTTTGAGTTGTTTTGTCTTCTATAAAATCTGCTGCCTCTTGGCCAAGTTGCTTTTGCAAAAGAAATTTTCAACCTCAATGAGTTTTCACCTGGTTAAATAAAGGTCAAATGAATAAACAAGATAATGAATTCCCTGAACTCCAGTGACTTCCACAGTCACCAGATCTCAGTCTAATAGATCTCCTTTGGGATGTGGAGGATCAGGAGATTCTCATCATGGAAGTTCAGCCCATAAATCTATGACAGGAAGAATGAAGATGAATCTATGGGGGTAAAAGGCTCAAACCCAGCACTAACAAGGTAGACCTACTCAAGTGGCCACTGAGTGTATGTTTTCCTGTGTGTCTGTGGGTTGTTGAGTGAGGACGCTTTTTTTAAATCCTTGTTTAAAGTGTGTGTGTCTCAGGATGCAGCTGCTGAACAGGCCCCGCTGTGCGCGTGGAGAAGTGATACTGCAGCTTCTCCGAGAACTGCAAGGTCAATTAATTGCTTCTTATTCAGGCCATCGATTCCATAAAGTGGTTTGGCTGAAAAGGCAATTTCAGAAACTGATCCTGACAGTTAACTTTGGCTCAACCTTCCAGGCAATTTAGAACTGTTTAACATGCGTCAATAGGAAATATTTATCTTCATATGAATTAATTGCAAGATGCGAAAAAATCAATACTTCTGACTTATCTCTTTCCCTTCCTACTCTTTCCAGAGACAAAGAGATCACTGCGGGCTGAAGCTCCTCTCTCTGACACATCCTGCAGATTGTTTTCTATCAAATCCCTCACCTCTCGTCTTTGGTTTCCCGTCTTTAAGAGCAAAGCTGTGAGACCATCCCAGGAGTGATTAAAGATTGCTNACTGACCCTTGAGACGTTCTTGAATCGGTCCAGCCTCACAGACGTGGGAGAGAATCACACAGGCTGTGATGACTTTGCAGACATTGGATGGCTTCAGCTGCACCTGTCCCCTCACAGCTGAAAGCTACAACAACTTCACAACGCTCCAGTAGTAGCTTTACATGATTTACAGCTAAAAAAAAACCCTCTATTTTTCTCTCACTGGTGTTTTTGAAAACCCTCACTGTTCATTATCTTCTCTCTTTATGTCTCCCTGCTCATCAACCCCCTTCCCTCTGATTGGCCAGCCCTTGTGAAGCCTGTTTGGGGCAGAGCTGTGCAGACCTTGATGTTTGAGGCCTGTCCCTCCAATGTCATGAATCAGTGATGAAATCATTCTGTGATGTCATTTCGAGAAGTTTCATGAGTATCTAGTTCTATTTTTAGAGCATAATAAATAGTTTGCAGACAGATTAAGGGGTTTTTACAACAAATGAATATGCAGAGGTTTGAAAATCCAGCATTGTTACTTTGAATCCCTTTTTAAGTTTTATTTCCATGCATACAATACAGAATCAGTTTCAGAGATTCAGGAGCCAATAAAGGACCCTTTGCAAACCCAACACTCGTCAGACAAACGTTAGCTTCCACACTAGCCAAAACATGTGTAGCATTCAAGTGATAGCGACCCTCAGCTGAGGCTGGCGGTGCAATTTTATGCTCAGGTTTTGGGACCCAATTTTTCTTTCTGGTGCAGCAGCCCGACCGCAACATACCAGAGCCAGGGAAAACACTTTTATGTGTCAAGATAAACTCGTCAGCTAGTATGGCAGCTTCTGTGAGTGAGGAAACTTTTTGTGCATAATAATAATAATGTAGCAGGATGAGCCCTGCAGCTTCTCCTCAACTGTGGTGCTGGCCTATCACCAGAGGCGTTTTTCTTATTTGATCACTTAGAGGGAGAGGCTCGTGAAGAGATAAAATACCGCTCTAGCACTGAGAGGGAAGATCCAGCTAAAATTATTGCTGTGCTGCAAGAGCTCTATGGTTGTACTGACTCTTATGTGGCTTTGCAAGAGGCTTTCTTCTCGCGACGCCAACAAGAAGGGGAGACTCTGCTCGAGTTTTCTCTTGCATTAAGGAGTCTGATGGCAGCAGTAGAGCGTGCTGCGCCAGACAACCTGCATAATGCTGAGGTTCTGTTGCGTGATCAATTTGTGGAGCATGTTATTGATGGTGCACTACGGCGTGAGTTAAAACAATTTGTGCGCAGACAGCCTGCTGCTGATCTACTTGAGGTGAGGAGTGAGGCGATCAGGTGGGAGCGTGAGGGTTTGCCGGGGGGCTTGAGGGGCAGGAGTCACTCTGTCCCTTTGGTCCTCGGCTTGCAGTATGGAGTCAGAGGTGGTCCCCAGGTGGCTGTAGATCCACCTCCAGCATCAGAGTTGAGTGAGATGAAGGAGATGCTTAGAGTCCAGCAAGAGCAGCTGAACCAGCTTACTCAGAGCCTCCTTCAGCTGCAGAGTGCTACCCAGCATCGTCGACCCCCTAATCGTGGCCCAGTAATCTGCCGACGTTGTCAACAGCCTGGTCATTATGCCAGGGAGTGTGAGGGCGTACGGGCTGCTCCTCGCTCCCGTCCTCCTTTGCCTCCCCAGTTAAGTAGGCAGCCCCATGGCAGTCAGCCGTCGGAAAACTAGTGCCCGCCGAGTTGCAGAGCCACAATTCGGGGGGTGCAGCCACTGGCTCAGGGATAGCTGATATGGAAGAGGCTTCGAAGCTCATGTCAGCTTGTCCGCATTTGAATGTGAGTATGGAAGGAGTTAAGGTTCCCTGTTTGATTGACACTGGGTCTATGGTGTCCACCATCACAGAAAGCTTTTTCCTTCAGCATTTTGAGCCGTTGGGGCCGGAAAAGCTCCAGTCCTGTCATTGGCTGCAGCTCAGAGCAGCCAACGGGCTGGCCATTCCTTACATCGCCATGGACCTCGAACTTCAACTTGAAACACCATTTCACTACTGGTTCACACCACAAAACCAACAGTTCCTGGGGGGATTGCCACAGAGAAGAGAACAGGGACCACAGGAACCATACTATGTGATTCGCAGATGCTACCAGGAGCTTTTTGTAAAACATGGGTCGGCTTTGTTTGATTTGCCCTCGGTGTCTGAGGCCCCAGATGTTGTGGTTCATGCCCTGCAGAAGTGCCAGCAGGCTTCTGAGCAGACCCCTCAGGTTTCTGGTAAGGTGAAGGTGCGTGGCAGTAAGGTAATTAAAATTGTCCCTGTCACCTGCTCAGAGCAGTACTCTGGCTGTACTGTGTTGTTTGAACCTGAGAGCTCAGGTCTTCCTGCAGGATTGCTGGCCTCTCCTGCACTGGTTCGGGTTGAAAGGGGCACTGCCTACATTCCTATTGTGAATGTGGGTTCATCAGATGTTTTGCTCTATCCCCGCACAGTGTTGGGTACTTTGCATGATGTCAACGTTGTCAGTCTTCCTGCTGGTGTCACTGAGGTACCATCCAGTGTGGCCACTGTGTCATCACAGTCTGTTGTTGATTNACAGTTAACTTTGGCTCAACCTTCCAGGCAATTTAGAACTGTTTAACATGCGTCAATAGGAAATATTTATCTTCATATGAATTAATTGCAAGATGCGAAAAAATCAATACTTCTGACTTATCTCTTTCCCTTCCTACTCTTTCCAGAGACAAAGAGATCACTGCGGGCTGAAGCTCCTCTCTCTGACACATCCTGCAGATTGTTTTCTATCAAATCCCTCACCTCTCGTCTTTGGTTTCCCGTCTTTAAGAGCAAAGCTGTGAGACCATCCCAGGAGTGATTAAAGATTGCTGGGCTGTGGGGAAGCTTCAGAGTGGATCTGGCTTCATTTCCCAAACTCTCTTCTGTCTTAAAGCATCACTTATTATTCTGAGTCCACTGCCCAGAAGTGAAGAGAGGGGAGGAAACTAGTGCCCTCAGGTTAGTTGTCTAATCAGCTCAACAAAGATAAAGAGAGAACAGAGACCACAGGAAGGTCTGCTTTTACTCACTCTCCAGGCTCTTTGGGAGGTCTGTGTGTATGTGAGTGTGTCTTTGTGTTATGAATGATTCACTGAGCAGGGAAACACACACACACAGTGGTCTAAGGCCCATGGCAAACACAGGTGCAGGGTCCTCTTTACCTCCTCCTCTGACCCTTTTCTCTTTCTATTCGTCACTCACCTCTCTGCACGGATGAATTGAGCCCCTGTGAAGGTTTCTGTCATCGTTTTTTTTTTTTCACATTGATGTGTTCATTCTGATAAATTTGACTCAGGCTGCAGTTCTGTGGCTGATAAATGTAGTCAAAAGAAATGCCAAAGTTTGTCTCCCCTTGATCACCTACTTGAGGCTGAATTTGCAGCAGATAGAAACATTAATTTAACGGTACAAAACAAGTTTAATTTTTCTCTTTTCCTCACTGCTTTCTTTTGGCTGAAATTTTGCTCTAACAGATACCCTTTAACAATCTTGTATAAAGCATTTGAAAGCAACACTTGAGGGAAAAGTGCAAGTGTCTTACCAGGAAATGGCTTTGGTAGAAGTAAACATCTTAAAGTTACTGATATTTAGTGAACTTAGGTATCAAAAGTTATTTTCTTATACAAAATGTGCTTAAGTTTGAGAAGTAAAAGTTTTTTTTTTTTTTTTTTTTTTAAGTGAGCACTTAAGTTCTTTGATTGTGGAATTTATTATGGCTTCCTTGCAGTAAAATTAAAACATCCAGGCACTGGAAAAAGAAGCTTGAACTTTTTCAACATTGAAAATTAAACTTCTGCCATCATCAATGGGGACTAGTAGAGGTGGGCAGATTGATCCAAAATGTCTATATATTGATAATGTCTGTATCAATCAATACGTATGTTGTAAGATTAATACTTATATTTTACTTTCACTTACTGTCCTGTATGTGTGATCCTCTCACTCACTTTGCCTTTTAGCACCCAGCTAATATATGTGATGTTTTGCTTGACAAATTTACAAAACCACCACCCCAGTGCATGTTGTTTCACTCCTGCTCTACATTGTCAATAAATTGCTGATTTCCTAAATCTTTTTTTATGTTTCTGCAATGGTTAATCTACCAGTACGTGCAAGCTGTTAAATCAAATTGATATCCCAAATGTTGATATAAATTAATTGCTGTTGTATATAAATATTCAAATTTACTGTTTAACAACAAAGCAGGAAAGAAAAGAAGCACATGCTTATTAACTGATTGAAAAAAATTGTTTTTTAACTTTCATTTATAAACGGAAACAGTAGTTTCAGTGATTGTGTTATTTTGATTAATTTTGACGAACTGCTTATCCACGTAAAAAGTATCAGTGTTGATATCAGTGATACTGGCCCTGGAGTTACTTGGTATCAGATCAATACAAAATTTTGCAGCATCACACACCACTAGTGACTCTCTCTCTCTCTCTCTCTCTCTCTCTCTCTCTCTCTCTCTCTCTCACCCTCCCTGTGTGTGATATGAAAAAGCTGCATGTCTCTTTCAACTGGCATGAAGTTATGAAGACCCTGAAAAGGTGTCTATTCATTTTCAGAAGAAGTTGGTTTTTCAAAGTTGTGAACCTTCTATGAAAGTTACCATTACTGAGCTGCAGAGCTGCTCTGCACCTATAATGCTTCAGAACTCATCCAAGCAGAATGATCACTGAAGGTGGATGGAAACAGAATTAAAGTTTTAAGTTTTTAAAGTCCAGAATCAAGCTAATCAACAATTCTTACTCAATAAACTTGTGTTATCGTGGGTGCAGAATCAAAGCCTTTAAACTTTTAAACATCACCACCTTTCAGGACTTTTAATTGACTCTGTATCTTGATATGAGGATAGAGAATCATTATTGACAAATCTTTCTCATTTAAACCTCACTTAAAGCAAAAACTAAACCTTTAGTGAGTTCTTTGTTTTGTTATAAATTGTTCAATGCTTTCTGTCTGTTTTGCTTCCTCTTTTCCACATAGAACTTAAAAAACAATCAACAGACTCCAGACGATAAATAAATAAATAAATAAATAAATAAATAAATAAATAAATAAATAAAAAAGGGACACAACAGCTTCGAAAAGAAAAAGCCTCAGTCTGACAGTGCATTTTCATAGCGTGGAATTGCATTGCTTTGTCTCATGTTGCACAATGCTCTTCAGCCTTCAGGTTTAACAAACTAGAGGTCAATCTAGATTGGCAATTTCCAACTTGTGGGTCGAATTGAAAGTGGGCTGCCTTATCATTTCCAAAAAGGTTTGATTTTTTTTTACGTGTGTGTGCTTTGGGACAGGGTGGTGATAGTGGTTGGGGGTACTAAAATAAAATGAAATAAGATAAGATACTCTAACAACGGGTAAATCCACAATCACAGCAGCAATGCAGCTCTAGTGCTGGGTTCGCGCCATTAGCGGGTCCATCTTATTGGAGACGGATCTTACATTTCTCATAGCAATGGATGGATGGAAGGGAAGGATAGATTGATGTAGTTGCCTACGAGCTCACACAGCAGTACCGACACTTCGTCCTGACTCCTTCTCCTCAGCTCGGGCCTAGCACCAGTTAGCATTGACATGCTATGGGCTGTTAACAGCTTAATCCTCATATATAAACAATGCCACCATGGCTACAGGAAGGACGCACACAGGAGCGGAAACAGGAAAAACACCACTGCAAACATAATTAGTTAGTAGTTTGGTGTCCATGACCAACAAATGAGGCATAAAAAGTGATAGCGGGCACCAAATTTGTAGACAAATATCGAGAAGAAAAGAAAAGGGGAAAAAATTAATAACAAAGCCAGAGATGCTGCAACAAGCTGCCACTGAGGCAGTGCTCATCATCAAAAGAATCATCAAAATAATTATCATTCAACCCTGTAAAGCCTGACCTATGAAAAAGCTGTCAGAAAATTCAATTTTTTTTTGGAACTGAGATGTTTATTAACCCTTTTGATAAAATCCACAAAAAATATTGCTTTATCATTTCATCCATGATACATTTCTTGTATCACATTTGACACTGGGCAATTTTGTGTCCCATTTTATCTTTTATTTACGTTTTTTCCAGTAAATTTGCATTTATTTCATGCAGAAAATACTTTTGTTTTTAAGTAACTATTTTGATGTTATTCTTGCTGCAACTTCTTGAAAATAAAGCAATGATTTTTCTGAAAACATGTGAGTGGAATATTTCATGAGACTAGACATTTTGAAAAGGGCCAAAATACAACTTCAGTCTACTGTGGTGATATGACAATCCTCAAGGTGGTGGGATATTTTAAAAAATATCTTTTTAACAGGTTTTTAAAGACACTATTTATCATTTTGATGAGATAGAGAGCTTTGAACTCATGTATCAAATATGATACGTTTGGCTTTATAGGGTTAAAGTCAAAAGTGTACGTTATAATGTTTCAAATGTTAAGTCTCTGTTATGTTTAAAAGGATATAAACAATGTTCAAATATTAATACATTTAAAAAAGTGCCTCTGTATGACCTCAGTATTTATTGGGGGTGGGCTATGAGCATTTTTGAGACTTAAATGTTGGTCCTGAGTTTTAAAGGGTTGAGAACCATTGATCTAGATGCTAAAATCTAGACTCTACTCAAATTATTTTTTGTTTAAATTCATCCTGATCCCCTGACCTTTAATCACATCAATGTACTTTTTTGTGAGGATGACAACATGTGGAATGACTGGAGGGTTTTGAAGTTCAAGTTGTCAATAGATATTGTGTGGGTGTCTTTCAGCTCTGTCCACAAACACACACACACACTCCGCACACACTATAATAAACATACACACAGAGAGACTCTGGGACATTGTGTAAGCAGCGTAAGTCCTCATGGTGTTTAGCATCAGGGCTTCATCCCAACTCTCCTCCTAAGCTGTGAGGATGAAAACTACAGGCTCAGTGGGGGTGGTTTGGTGTTTTCTGACAGCACAGTGTAACAAGTGCACGCTCTGTCTCTTTGCAATATTTGCACACAAATACAACAATGTCATTCTCTAACCAATGTAAATGTAACATGAAGGTTTTTGGGATGTATTTTCATCTCAACCTCTAAATTCAGACTGACCCTTGAGACGTTCTTGAATGGGCCCAGCCTCACAGACGTGGGAGAGAATCACACAGGCTGTGATGACTTTGCAGACATTGGATGGCTTCAGCTGCACCTGTCCCCTCACAGCTGAGAGCTACAACAACTTCACAACGCTCCAGTAGTAGCTTTACATGATTTACAGCTAAAAAAAAAAAACCTCTATTTTTCTCTCACTGGTGTCTCTGAAAACCCTCACTGTTCATTATCTTCTCTCTTTATGTCTCCCTACTCATCAACCCCCTTCCCTCTGATTGGCCAGCCCTCTTGAAGCCTGTTTGGGGCAGAGCTGTGCAGACCTTGATGTTTGAGGCCCATCCCATCATTCTGTGATGACCTCATCATTTCGGGAAGTTTCATGAATATCTAGTTCTATTTTTAGAGCATAATAAATAGTTTGCAGACGGATTAAGGGTTGTTTTTTTTTTTTTTTTTTTTTACAACAAATCAATATGCAGAGGTTTGAAAATCCAGCATTGTTGCTTTAAATCCATGTTTGAAATATGGGAAATCAGAATACCCCCTCTTTAAATTTTATTTCCATGCATACAATACAGAATCAGTTTCAGAGATTCAGGAGCCAATAAAGGACCCTTTGCAAACCCAACACTAGTCAGACAAACGTTAGCTTCCACACTAGCTAAAACATGTTTAGCGTTCAGGTGATAGCAACCCACAGCTGAGGCTGGCGGTGCAATTTTATGCTCAGGTTTTGGGACCCAATTTTTCTTTCTGGTGCAGCAGCCCGCCTGCAACATACCAGAGCCAAAGAAAATACACTTTTATGTGTCAAGATAAACTCGTCGACTAGAATGGCAGCTCTTATGAGTGAGGAAACGTTATGTGCATAATAGTAATAATGATAATAATAACTTTAATTTATATAGCGCCTTTCAAGGAACCCAAGGTCGCTTGCCAAAGGTAGAGGGAACAAACAAACAAAGAAACAACAACAAAACCAAAGCAGGTAACCTGATTTGGACCTGAGCATTAAATTAAAACAATGGTTTGCTCAGGCAGACAGTTCTTACACTCCTGGAGTATTATTAACTCCTTTAGATCTTCAACGGTTTTAACACTACATGCCTGGCACCACTTTTCTTCCATCCATCCATCCATCCATTTTCTTAACCGTCTATCCTGCTATTCAGGGTCGCAGGTGGCTGGAGCCTATCCCAGCTGTCATTGGGCGAGAGGTGGGGTACACCCTGGATTGGTCGCCCGTCAATCACAGGGCTGACATAGAAACAAACAACCATTCACGCACACACTCACACCTACGGACAATTTAGAGTAATCAATTAACTTAACATGGGCATGTTTTTGGTCTGTGGGAGGAAGCTGGAGTACCCAGAGAGAACCCACGCATGCACGGGGAGAACATGCAAACTCCACACAGAAAGGCCACCCATGCCCAAACGGGGAGTCGAACCAGCGACCTTCTTGCTGTGAGGCTGGAGCACTACCCGCTGCGCCACTGTGCAGCCCCCACTTGTCTTCTAAAGTCTCATAATCAAGACGCTGTTTAATAGACAAACTGACAGACACTTCTTGTGCTTTTCCAACGAGTTTGCACTGGTGCAAAAGTGGCCAAAACTCCCTGGATCAGTTTAAAGCAGCGGCTATCTGCTCAAATGCGTTGAAATATGAGAAATAAGAACTGCAAAAATACAGTAGGTGTGATTAATTTGCGTTCATATTTTGAATGAAAGCTCTATGATCTGTACACCAGGAAAGACTGAACAGACTGACTGTGATGTGTGTTTTTGAACACACCCTTCACATGTTGACTCTTGAGGGGACTAATGAGCAAATACAGCAAAGACCAGAGGCAGGGACGTTAATAATAAAAGGACTGGATTTAAAAAGAAGTAACACTTAAGGTCTGGTCATTTGCAACTGATAATTTAAGGCTTTGTGTCAAGAAACCAAAGAATGACACCTTTTATTTATCACAAGGAAGTAAAATTACAAATCGATGTAACACTGTATAAAGGAAGTAACACTCTGACCTGATTTATGAGTCTATGAAAACTGTTGAGACAGACGCAGACCTGAGTAAGATGTTTTGTATCTAAGCGTGATGATTTTATACGCTTTGACACCCCGTGTGAGCCTTTAATTATCATCCTCACTTATTCATTCCTCTAAAAACAGCCTGACGCTCCATTTCTCTGCTTTACCTTCCTCCGTCTCTGCGTACCTGAGTGCTGATTGTGTCCTGCTGTGACCGCCCTGCTCTCGCTGACAGTAATTGGACAGTGCGTCTGTGGCAGGGGAACAGCTGCGGCGTAGTTTAGAGGCCGCTCTCAACAATAAATGTGTTTTACCGTCAAGATCAATGCGAGGCTCTCTCATGCATACATAAGAGGTCTGCCTTTTTCCCTACATTAAGGTAAAATGTTTGGACAAGACACGCAGGCTGAGGGTTAGAGATATGCACGCCCAACCTGCAATCATGTTCCTCTTTAAAAAGCTGCAGCTACCTGTGTGGAGGAGCTGCACACAAAAGCAGCACATTTGCACATTTGTTCAGCATTGTGGCTCCCTCCTCGCATATGGAAGTGAAGAGTGAGGGGGTGGGAGGAAAAATACTGATGGAGAATAATAGAAAAGATACGACTGACCAACCAGAGGAGAGAGAAGTACAGTCAGAGAAATAGGGATGAGATACTGTAGCAGAGGAGGAGAGAAAGATGAAGCGGCGGTGGCAGCAAAACAGTTTGCTTGAGAGTGCCTTTTAATCAGCACAGAAAGCACCAGCGAATTGGATAAAATGTTATCTGGGAGCTGGAAAAGTGGAGGTGGAATTTATGGTACATTATGTTCCAGCTATAAACAAGTGCTTCACAAATTTTAGCTCACAGAAGTCATTTATCACACACGGCTCAAAGCACTTCTTTCCTTTTCTTTGCTTTCATACGCCGGCTGGAACTGTGCCCAGACCGATCTGAAGCTCCAAACATTCAGAGCTCCACGGAAAAAAGTTTGAGGCAAAGAAAAGTACTTTTTCATTGTTCCAGAGGAGATTCAGTGAATCCTTCTTCCTCGTCTTTATCTGCGATAAACATATTGTGTGAGTGGAGACATGTTGAAACTCTGCAATGTGCACGGCTGTGAAGTGAGGAGATCTGAAGGAGTCACATAAGGGCAAGTTGAAACAGGTTTACGACACTTTTCTATTTTTGGGGCAATGCTTTAAAACCTGGGATAATGTAAAAGCAGCTGAATAAATGGACCACAAGCTTGGCTACCATCCTAGTCAACTTCATCACGTAATTTAGTTAATTCTAACTTTAAACCAAGCCCTCATGCCGCTGTAAGCAGATTCTGTAGACATTTTTCAGTGCTTTATTTTTAGACAGAAATCCACTTTCTCTTAGCTTTCTCAAATTCCTGTCCCTCTCCTCAGAGCAGGGGTCTCCACGAGTAGCTCACAGGCTTCAATAAGTAGTTTGCCGAGCAAATGGATCATGAAAAATACAATAAAACAAAAAGGAAGGAAAAAACAAAGACTCAACACAAAGTCTACATACTTAGTACAACTTTATACAGGGTGCAAATCCTGGGGGGGACATAGGGGTCATTCCCCATTTTCCATTAAGTCGCCTCTTCTCAAAAAAAAAAAAAAAAAACAGATGTAGAAACAAATTCTAATTCTCTAATAGTTTGCCAATGTAAAATATGTAAAAAAAAAAAAAAGGATCCCAACTAAAAAGGAACTCAAGACAGACTAACCATTATGAATACATATCTAAATATATGCATCTGTATATACACACACAACTACATATTCTCCTGCGTACATATTCACCTACAATCACATACACATAAACATTTATGAACCCCCATGTATCTAGACACGAATATATACACACCTAACCACACACAATACTCTAAATTTACACTTCCCTGGAATTTACACTGATTCATATGCTTCATTTCATTTTATTCCAAAAGAAAGAAATTCTCTCATATTATAGCACTGCATGTTGATGGTAAAATACAAGTCATGCTACTTAAAAACACACAGTTTGACGATTTTCTTTTTTGAAAGATTATCTATTTGTGTTAAAGTTTGAGATTTTTTTTATGTCATTGCTGCTTGTTGAAAGATTTGAAGTACTATGGTCAATCATTCAGGTATTTCTTCTAGTTTTAGAACTTGTAATGAGCTTTTAGTTCTTTTAAAGCTGCTGTAGTGGTGATCAGACCTGTGTTTAGGGTAGGAAGAGAAATTCTATGTTGTCATGTTTGATGTAACTGATGCTTTACCACCCAATATCACGATTGGAATTGATGGTTTTGCATAAAAACCTGTAGTCAGGTAGAATATAGACTATAAGAAAGAATGACATAATAAAAAATATTAGTTTATATCACTTTCTGAGAATCAGGCAACAGAACAAATTCAGCAATTAATTGTATGCTCCCTGTGGGAATTTCACTCTGATTTTTTACTGTTTTACTGCTCCTGCCTCACTCAATGCTGCTATTTTATCCATGTTCTTCAGTTTTTTTTCAATTCCAATCAGAAAAGTGCTGACTGTAAGCAGGTCCTCAGTGTCAACAAGCTACAGCCGACATGGTTCATCCTCTCAAAATATAATTTGATGCTCCAGGAGTTCAGTTCCAGAGCTCCTTGTACGTTGCTCAGTTTGGATGAGGAGTAAGTCTTCACCCCCAAGTCAGAGACATGATGCAGCTCGTAGTCTTCACTAGTGAGGGCAAAATAGATGGAGAGATTGACAGCGGATTGATTGAGGTAGCAGCAGTGCCGGAAAGACCAGGTGGGAAATATAATTCATGGGGAGCTGGAAAATGTTGTTGGGAAGTGGGATTTCTGGGTCAAGTGTCATTGACTGCTGCCCCTGTGACCCGAACCCTACACATGTGGAGGAAAATGGATGGATTTCAGTGGAAACACTGGTTGTATGGATCCGATTTCTTCAAACTGACTCAATTCTGTGGTGGAGCTGATCTGATCTGCAGCTGTTGATAGTTTAGCTTCTGTAGCGGTCAAATGGCCAATGTTTGATATCGCTGATTTCTTTACCGATCCAAAACTGGGTAAAATTCAGGCTATTATAGACGATACCAATTGTACCAATTAGACTGGTTGTAAATAATGATAGATTTATAGTAAAATTATATTTTTTCCATTTTCCCTAGAACTTTCCTCAGTTTACCATGGTGTGAGAGGCATGCAGTGTAGCCTCCCTGTGTTTGGGAGGTGATGATCCCTGAGCTGAGTCAGGTGTGTGTGTGTGTGTGTGTGTGTGTGCCTGATTGCTCCTCATTCAGAGCAGCTGAGAGGAGGTTTTAAAAGTGCTGTGACTCCAGTCCTGGTCACTGGCTCATTGTTTCTCCATCTGAGGCTGTGAGCAGTTATCTGAAAATTCTTGTGCTTCCCTGTGTGTCCTCGTGCTTCCTAGTGTTTGCTTCAAGCACTTTAGTCTCACCTTTAACTGAGATCTCTGACTTTTTGGAACCCAGCACTTTGAGTTTGTCACACCTGGCCTTCCTTTGTGTTCTCTTTTTCAGGAGGTTCTCCCATTTGCTTTTGGTTCAGCTGCTAGGCAGTAGTGGTTTGATTCTTATTTCTCTGGGTTTTGTTTTTGCCTTTGGAGCCTGTTTGGCCCGGCTCGGCCTTCTTTGCCTTTTTTTCTCCTTCCCAATGATCACGTGTGATCTTAATGGTTACCCCCCTTGGTAACTTTCAGAACCCCCATTTTAGGTCTGCATTTGTGTTCGCCTCCCCCCTCCCTAACACATGCCTTTTTTTATTGCAATTGTTCTTAATAATCTAACAAGACCTTGTCTATGTAAATTACTTAAAATGATCAATTCTCTAGACGCCCTACCTAAATAAATGTAGGACCTGAAATAGCTGCATACTAGGGATGAGAGATAAATCATTATCGTATCTGTATCAAGATATGAAAATTCAAGACATAATTATTTTTCCAGCTCACCCTGAATGTAAAGCTCATACAGTCGCATGATTATTGGTGACTTTCTGTTAATGTTGATGACTGACAGTGAACTCGAATCGATTAACCCCATTTTCCAACTCCTGTTATATTATGATACTTTTATTTTTTGAAAAATGCTTCATTTTCACTAAACCCTGATTCATATTGTATTGTATCGATATCTAGATATCTGGCATTAATTTTGAGATGTGAGATTTTGTCCATATTTTTCAGCCCTGCTCCATACATGACTCTGTTTATATTCTGTCATTGAGTTTTCAGACCGAGTGACTCGGTAATGTGCTGCTGTGATTACGCATTATTAACTCACCAAGGCGGAAGAAAAAGTAGTTCCCAACAACTGTGTATGAGTCAAACAAGAGCTCAATAGTTTTGTTTCTTTCCAATATGTTTCTGTTAAGTTTTAACATTACTTCAAATAAAAAGTATCAATATTTTGATTTGAGAACTGATACCAAAGCATAAAGATCTAGTATCATTGGTATCAATATTTCTGTATTAATCTTAACCCTGGTTTATTAGGACAGGGACTGAACTGACTGGGATCTCCAAGTTAAAACAAAGGACATTTTTGGATGCTTTGGCTATATTCATTTTTCTTGTCTGCGAAAAATAAATGAAATGAGCACAACAGAGCAAAACAAAGCAATGAATGATGGATGTGTCTGTCTCTTGACCTTGTCTCTCAGTGACAGAATAAAAAATGCTTTATTCTAGCTGCTGGACGGACTTTCAGTTCACTGTCCTCTCAGCTGCGTCTTCTTTGATGATTTAGAGTTTATTGAAACTGTGTAACCTCTCTCACTCCCCAACATGTCATCAAACTACAGGGTGAACAAAAACTTTAGAGCAAGGCATTTAAAGTTCAAGGTTAGTGTTTAAAAAGGGGGAAGTGTCAACTGATGACTTGCACTGTCACTGACATGCACCCGCTAAAAGTTATCAAAAACAATGAAAAGAAAAGCACAGGGGCAGTGGGAATTTATACTTTAGTGAAATTGTTGCAAAGAAAATCATCTCTCTGTTACTGGTACAATAAATTGCCAAAAGTATCAGGACACCTCTCCATATCAATCAATTCAGGTGTCCCAACCACTTCCTTGGCCACAGGTAAAATCAAGCATCTAGGTAAGCAGATGTGATACTGCATAATTTGGTATCAATCAGATAGGAAATGTAGAACTAGTATCACTGATATCAAACCCAATAAAGATACTTTGTACATATGAAAGCAGCTTGTCAGGATTAGAAAAAAAGATAACACTAAAACTAATGTTTCTGTCCATGAATGAAAGCCAAAAGCTATTTTTTTCAACTGGAAAATAATCAAAAAATGGTCAATTTGAATATTCATGGATATCAACAATTATTATATTTCAGCATTAAATGTGTCAGTTTGTTCAACATTTTGAGCCTTCAGGTAGATAAACTACAACCCCAATTCTAATGAGGTTGGGACGTTGTGTGAAATGTAAATAAAAACAGAATATAATGACCGTGTCCTCCAGGCAAAAGAGGAAAAAGACCATCCAGATTGTTACCAGCACAAAGTTCAAAAGCAGCATCTGTGGTGGTATGGGGGTGTGTTAGTGCTCATGGCATCATGGGTCACTTACACATCTGTGATGGCACCATCAATGCTGAAAGGTACATCCAGGTTTTGGAGCAACACATGCTGCCATCCAAGCAACGTCTTTTTCAGAGACGTCCCTGATTATTTCAGCAAGACAATGAAACCAAGACACATTCTGCACCTGTTACAACAGTGTGGCTCTGTAGTAAGAGAGTGCTGGTACTTGACTGGCCTGCCTGCAACCCAGACCTGTTGCCCACTAAAATTGTGTGGAACATTATGAAGTGCAAAATATGACAGCAAAGACCTGGGACTGTTGATCAACTGAAGTCGTCCATCAACAAGAATGAGAAAGAACTTCAGCTCCAAAGCTTCAACGATTAGTGTCCTTAGTTAACAAACGTTTATTGAGTGTTGTTAAAAGTAAAGGTGATGTAACACAGACACATTTTTGAAACGTGTTGCATGCATCAATTGCAAAATGAAAGGGTGAAGGGTGTCCAGAGTTTTGTCAAGGAGTCTGAATCTCAGTGGAGATCTTTTGTGTTTTTTCCTTTTCCTCACCAGGTGGACTTGAAGTTTTGTTTTGAGGCATATTTTTTTTTGCTACTTTTTTGGTAGAATCAGTGGGTGGATGTGGAGATTTAAGATGAATTTGAGTGAGACTGTGAGCCAGACCTTCTCATCCTCCATCAGTGTGTGACCTTACAACTGAGCTTCTGGTCAAAAATTCCCATCAACACACTTTGTAACCTTGTGGAAAGCCTCCACAGAAGACTTGAAGCTGTTGTAACTGCAAAGGATGGGCCAACTCTATATTAAACCCTGCAGATCGAGAATGGGATGTCATTAAAATTAACGAGCATGTAAAGGCAGATGTCCTGATAGTTTTGGCAAGATACTGTATTTTGAGTACCATAGGGGGAAGAATTATGGATTTGAATGACCAACACTCACCTCTAACACTTCAGTCTGTGCTTAAAAGGACATTCATCAAAGGTTAAAAACACTTTTTTTCTGTATTCATTTATTAAACATAAACTTTATTTCAGCTCCACTTGTTCCCTCTGATTGGGCAGACCTTGGTGTTTGAGGCCCATCTCTCCAATTTGCTCATTATCACAAAGTTTGTCATTTTTCTAATTTGTATTAGGTCCTGTCATGTTTGACCCTGAAAGTTTGTTGGTGCGTTCTTTGGTCTAGATCAGTGGTTCCCAACCTTTTCCAATTCAGGGCCCATTTTTAAGTCTCAAATATTTTCGCGGCCCACCTCCAACCCCATATAAACCCAGGCTGTATAATGCCTAGTTAGAGTTAGATTTCTAACAAAGACCTGAAATTCAAGAAAAAAATGGAATAAAACCCAAAATGCAATAACTGGTCAATAATGCGACATAAGTTGAGCCCAAAACACAGCAGCTTTTTGCCCACAATGTAACAACTAGTTAAATTTTAAGTCAGTGACCACATTTTTGGGTTATACAACATTTGTTAAATTACATTTCAGGTCTTTGTTAAATGGTCACTGGGATTTAACATGCCTTCTTAAAAGACTATTCTCATTTACGAACGTTTGAAAATGTTTATATCCTTAAAAAGTAACACGGTAAACATTATTCTGTATATTTGTATCTTTTGTATAATTACCCTCCATTAAAATTCAGACTATTTTGGAAATGATTTGGCGGCCCACTTGCAATATCACTGCGGCCCACCAGGGGGCCACAGCCCACAGGTTGGGGATCACTGGTTTAGATATTAGCCAGCTTTCCTCTTCTGAGACAAGTTGCAGCAACCTGATGAGCAAATGGGTATTCAACCCTGGTTGTAGGTTATTCCCTCTGCATAATCAGCAGCACAAAAACAGTTAACAGATCCTTGTGTAACAAACTCATGATTTCAGCAAGTCTCATATCAATTTAGTGCTATTTTCAGAGAATTTTGATCAGTTTACAGACAGATTTGGGGATTTCAACTACAAGAATATAAAAATTTAGAGGTTTGAGCAGCTTTACCCTTATTCCAGATCACTACATTCATGAGCATTCATCACCTTGACACAGACATCACTGACTTTGAAGCAAGCTGACAGTAGAAATTGAATTTTGCGTTTGCTGAACTTGAGAAGATTTTTCCTTTTTTTGCTGCACACCTGCCCAAAGACTCGTGTGAGAGGGAGAGAGCCAGCTGGAGAGCAGGGGAATCACAATGATGCCAGCTGATCTCGCTCATACACATCCATGCTAGGAGGCTATAATGTTCACCACTGGCTTTGTGAACATTATCTCTGTGAGAAATTTTCTGCAAATAAGTGCAAGAGCTGCAGGAGCTGAATTTTCTCTGCACAATCCCATGCTGGAAGTTAGATCAAGCCCACAGGTATGAAGACAGAAAGGACAGAACCAGACTTCAAATTGTTACAAAAGAGACCAGTAACATACAAAGGGCTGAAGTTTTAGAACAATAATCCAGGCTTTATTATATGGAACCCCAAAAGAGTCATAATTCCACAAATTAAAACATTTTGAAATAAATAACATTTTGATAAATAATAGACAAATATATAATATGGCCATTAAATTGTGAAGTAAAGCAATGTTATGATGAAATGTTTTATATATTTCTATATATCTATTTCATAATGTGTTTTTTTAGCAGTATGAAATGAAATTTATTGAAAAAATAAAAAATGAAAAAAAAATAAAGGGGCTGCAGGCACCAGCCAAAAAGAACAAAAGAGGGGTGGCAGACATGACTAACCACACAATGGGCCATAGGACCAGCCACCACCCAAAACAAAATCTATGAACCCAAAAAATAATCTGAACTATTTAACAAGAGGGCCGGCCCTGGACAATTTGGGTCACTAAGTGGGATTATTTTGTGACCCTGCCTTGCGGTGGATAGTGGAGTATTGTGGAGCATTGGAGTATTGTACTGTACTGTATTATATTGTATTGCCAAGTTATATTGTATTGTTAAGTTTCATGTTTCTTTAGTCACATTTGCTATTGTTTATGTGATTTTCTTTTGTGTCTTATGTTCACTTTGTTCAGATTTCCCGTGCTTCTTGGTTATTCATCTTGTGTTTCCTTCGAGTTTCAGTTTTTACTTACTCTTTGTGTTTTACTTCCTGGTCTTGATTGTCCCTTATGTGTTTCACCTGTGTCTCGTGTCACACCTGAGTTTGATTAGTCTCTTGTATATATAATCCCTGTCTCGAGTTCAGTCTTTGTCAGTTCATTGTCGAGTGTTGTCATGTCATGTGAAGCCTTTTCCTGTGTCTCTAGTGTCTAGTTTTTTCAGTGTTTGGTTTCCGAGTTCTAGCTCCGATTTTTGGATTTTTTTGTGTTATTGACCTTTTTGAATAAATATTTCATTTAAAATCTGCTCTTGGGTCCTGCTCCACTTGTGTTCCTCGCAACACATGACAGGAACTGTATAAACCACAAACCTTATTCATTTTATTGGTTCTTATTTGGACGTGATGAGTCACAATTATTTTACTGGTTCTTCAAAGTAGAGCCACAGTCCACAAAAAAAATGCATATAAATACATGCAAACATCTGGTAAAATGTGTTATAATTGAAAGAAAGATGAAGTTGGGATTGTCCAAATATCTTAAATGAGATAAACATATTGTGTCAACTTTACTACACAAACCAGCCATATGTAGAGATGAAGATGATTTTTGACATACTGATGATGGGACTGACACGAAAGAAAAACATAGAAATTAGTATGATTAGTTGTTTTCTTAGTTTTGCCCCCTTCTTCTTTTTCCTCTTCTCTGCTCTTGATGGATACACGCACCTCGTCTTGTAAACTAAAACAATAAACCCAGCATTCTTTGTATGCCTGGGTTAACAAAAAAAAAGACAAGTAAACAAATAAATCAATCGAAAATGTCATATTATTCTTTTTTTTTTGCCAAGCAAGATTTTTGTGAGAAAGGAATCAACACCTGTCCCAAATAGTCGCCTGGTCACAAATGAACGTCTAGTCTGGCAGTGGTTCAAACAAATAAACACCCCAGCTATTAATTTGTATTTTACTGTATACTTGCCTTATAATGTCACTACTTTTTGAGGTGTAGGAGGAAGCTGTGGTGCTGTCTTCATTGCAGGACAGTTTTTCCCTCAACTGACCTTTCCAGTCAGAGTTGTCGAGCCTCAGATTGTGACAGAAAGTTCTTTAATGAACATCACGTCCTTGGTTTCCGTTCATGACCTGCCTCCAGTCAGCCTCTGACTGAAGTCCTTCAGTATGTGTATGTATCCAACAAAAAGAAAGAGAAAAAGGACAGAAAATGCTTCAACTCTTTCAAAAGAACCAGAGCAGATACCATAAAAATACAAACAGTATGTGCAGTTATGGGGCATGTAAATGTGGATCACACGTTCTGCTGTTAATGGCTGTATTTATTATTGATTATTTTCAAGATGTCTAGATGTTTGATGTGACCTTAAAACTAAAACATACAACTGTTTCTGTCTTGGTTTAGTTTTTGTTGCTTTTTTCTTTCAAAATGAAAAGTTAGTTATAAACAAGGTAACATGCAGTGTTGCCAGATCTCGCAATAGAAACAAGCAACTACCTCTGTGGAAACAAGCCCAAAAGAAGCCCAACAGCTGAACCGCCACATCATGTAAATGAGAGGCCTCTTGATAGAAGTATAAATATACACATTTATTCATTTTTTTGCTGAAAATTGACGGAAAACAGTCCACAAAAAAATGTTGAATAACTTACATTTTTTAACAGTATAAAATAAAAGATTGCATTTTGCAGAAGTGACATGAAATTCACAGTAAGCAGTCAACAAAAAAACCATTGAATAACTTAAGTTTTTAAACTGATTAAAACAAAAGATGCATTTTGCATCAGCTACAGGAAAATGGACTCTTCTCTTTTTTGTTTGGAAGTGGTGAAACCAATGTCCATTAGCCTCATGGAGAAAAAAGGTGCTTTTTGTGTGTGTTTTTTGGTGCCAGTATGCTGTATTAAATCAGCATGGTGAGCACGTATCTTGCATTTACAAACCGGGCAGAACGCCTTCGAGTTATCTCCCACCTGAGGTCGGATCCAGTCTTTCAAAACAGTCTCTTTCTCCCAGTCTTTATTGTTCTTTTTTACCGTATTTGCACCACTTTTTTCCGCTCATTGTCACTCTCTGTCATGCATGTTTGTCAGCATAAACATAGTGTGGTGGGGGTGGTAACCGAGAAACAGGGGAGTGGACGGGTCCTGGAAAAGGACAAAAAAAACGTATTTTGCTTTATTGTGGAGAACTGAGAGAGAACAGGAGGGTTTCATACAGGCAGCACAGCAAGCCCAAATAAGCGACTACACTTTAGAAAACAAGCCCAAAAACTTGCAACCAATTAGATTTGTAGGCGACTTAAAAGAAAAGTAACCCCAAAGTTGCTTAAAGAAGCGAACTTGGCAACTATGGTAACATGTTCTGATTATCCTGGTTCTGAGGCTGTTACCCAGCGCTGAGTTCATCCACTGACACGCAGACTCTGAACTCCCACAAAGAGAACTTCAAACAGTGGCCAGGACAAACTTTAAGAGACTTGTGTATCTGTTGATGAACAGTCCTCTGTCCCCGCTCACTGACAAACCTTATCTCTGCTGCTCTGCCGGGGAGCTTTATTAACATCTGCAGCCCTCATTCATCCTGAGCTTATTTTCCTCTTGTTCTTCTTTGTCCTGTTTTCTCTTCCTCTGTTCGCAGCCCGGCGGTTTGATTTCCTCTCAGCCGGAGCGAAGGTCACCCTCGTGTGCGAGCTGTGCGATACGGAGGCACCGGGCAGTAAATGGTGGCGCAGCGGAAACAAGATATGGTGATAGGAGGGTTTAGTGCCGAGCATGTTCAACATTACAGATGGGCCTTCATGGCGGTCAGAAGCAGGACTCCCACCATTCACGAGCTTTTATCTCTATTTAACCTTGAAGACTGCAGATAGAGAGCAGCAGCTTCTTTGACAGACAAAAATCTAATATCCCCCAGCACAAAGAAGCATTCAGTCTTATCCCCAACTCGTGGCTTTGCTTACTTTTGTAATAACACTGAGTTCAAAGTCAAAGTCTACTCAGATACAGAGGATTGAAGCCCACTCTGGGTGGCACCAGCTTCAGTTCAAATGGAGCCCATGGTTCCTCATTTACTCCACAGTTGACACTACACTTAGATTTGAAGGGCTGCCACGACTGAGATAGTCCCAAAGTTACCATAAATTTCACCTTTAATGTCGTGCCATCAAACACTGGCTGTCCTGGCACATTGTTCTGAAGGATGAGATGACTTGGAAGAGGTGGAGGAGGACATAATTTCTGCAGCATGTTCTCTGCTCCCTCCTGTAGAGAAGCATCATGATAACAACATCACTGAACCTTAGCACAGCTGCTGGTTTAACACACCAAGTAGTTGGTGGTGTGTCCATTTGTTCTGAGGCAGGGGCAACAAAACATAAAATATGTACAATTCAGATCCAAAAATAGAAGTCTGAATCAGGACTTTTCTGTGTGCAAATGTTTTGGTTAATTTCCTCTAATTCTCTATGATTCTGATAATTTTTGTAGTTGAATCTTTTGTGTTGCTGCCACACTTGGTCAGGTCTCCCATAAAAAGTAGATCACTGATCTCCCTGGGACTAATCTGAGGAATTAAAAGTTAAATAAAAAAGAGGAAGATTCATTTAATCATTCACCAGAAGTAGTTCAAAATACCACGCACTTAAGAAAACATCATCTTAAGACCCCATCCAAAAAAGTGCTTCAGGAGTTTGATGGTCTGTTGCATCAAGACTCAGTGCACACTTCTCTTCCTTCACGTCCTTATTGTTCAACTTCAGCTGTTGAATAAAGACATAAAGACTTCATTTGTATCTCTCATGTTTAAACAATGCAGTGAATATTAAAATCCTGCACTGTGACTGGAGGATGGCATGTTGCTCCATATTGATATTGATAGAATCAGTTTTTCGTCTCAGTGGATTCGATGCATTGAAAGCAGTCAGCTTTCATCTCTTCTCTCTGTTTTCCCTGTTCATGCAAATTTCCCGAATAGATTCATGGATTGGAAATGATTTTTTTTTTTACTCTCTCCCACTTCTCTCCCATTAAGAAAATTGAAAATGTGGCTGATAACAGTGTGTGAATGTGTGTATTAGAGTCAAGTGTGTGAGTGTGGAAGTTGACTGTCCACATTGACTCACACAGTGTTATAAGTCTAAACACTAAAGAGTTGACTGACTGAGAAGGGATTGTGGTTGCTGATAGAGCCCAGAGTTGCTCATCATTTCCAGTCTCTGAGTCTGATTCACAGAGCAAATTACTGCAATGATATTAAAGTTTACTCCAGTTCTACATCTTATTGTAGCAAAACAAGAGCTTTGGCTCCACTTTGCTGCACAGAGCTGCACTGTGCACTCTCCTCCTGATAGGGCTGAATTATATCCACATACAATTTTTTTTATGAAATTCAGCATTCTCTACCTTTTAAATACTCCGGCTCTGTCAGTACTTGGTCATCACCGTAGGACAGTGATGTGTGGATCAATACTGAAATATTGATTCTATCAATACCAGATTTTTATACTCTACAGTCGATCTTCAAATCAAAATATGATACTTTTGATACTTGTTTCCTTTGAAGTTATGTTCAAAACTAACAGGAAACTCAGTGGAAAGTCACTTAACTATTGAGATCTTATTTGAATCACATGCAGTTGGTAAGAACTACTTTTTGTGGGTAAGTTCATGAGGCATGATGCTCAGTCAGTCAGTCACTCTGTAAACACAACAGCAGAGTGTAAACAGAGTCATGTGTAAAGCGATTTCAGCTCTTACATTTTGACTTAATTTGACTTCATTCAGACAGAATTGATCAGTTTAAAGTGGATTGCATAGACAAGGTGTCATTAGATCATACGGAACAACTGCAATCAATGTAAAACACTAAGCGTGGGAAAATATATGCTAGAAAAGATGGAAAAAAATACATTTTATCTATACTTAATACATACATAGTCATAGTTATACAACTTGTATGTGCCTTGTTTTTCCTGTGTTTGCAGTTCCTGCAAATAATAAATGTGTTGCACGGGAAATTAGTTCGTCCATCATTTTCTTAATGTGTAACACATACAATATATCTATTATTAGTTACAACCAGTCAAATTGGAAAATTCAGTATCAGTATTTGATCATTATTGCTGACACCAGTCTGAAATGAACTCAGTATTAGCTAGGTAAAGAAATCAGTGTTATCACACATCACTACTGTAGGAGAGATCAAGAAGGACAGAGAGTAGCACCCAGAAACGATCTGACCACCAGGGACTTTCAAAACACTACAAACTGTGTCAAAATGAGATCATAATTAGCTTGACAATGATGACAAATGGGCATGTTGAGTAGAGACACCAAGAATCAACAGATTGAAGAGAGATTTATCAGTGGAGTGGGAAGTGCAACTCCAGCTTTCTGTCAGTGAGGCTGTTTGACAGACTGAGCACACAGTGAGCACAGGTGTGACCATAGACTGTATAATCAGTGGACGTAATGACAGTCAGCTCTAACTGAAGCTTCCAACAGATGCCCCGACCCCTGGTGTCTGGCTGCAGTATAGGTCACAAACCCCGCCTTCCCATGCATTAGGACAGGAGTCGGGAAAACTTTAAAAAAATATTGCACCTTGTAGAAATGTTTCTCCCATCCTTATGCTAAGGTGGCATGAAGATGTAATTTGGCTTCATTGTGTTCAAGTCTTTTTTTACTGAGGAGTTGGTTTTTCATTAGATATTGGACGTTAAAAACAGAGTTATAAGTTTTGTTTTGCGAGGGTTGACAGCTGCCGACCGTGAGTAATTTTAACAGGGATACAAGAAACCTTGGAAAAGAGAGCCTAAAAGAAACTACACCTTTTAGACCTTCTTCTCTTCGTTTCATTTTTTTAATCAGCTCCACCAGAAATTCTCTACTCTACTAGACTCTGGCTACACAATGGCAGCCGAATGTGGCTCCAGTAAGGAGGTTTTTGTCTTCAAAATCGTACAACGGAGCCAGGCTATCTATTCTATATACAGTCTATGAGTGTGAGTTGATGAACGCAGTCAACATGCAACGTAGTGGCATCCAGTGTATTCCAGGCATCACGCTACTTTATGTCCTGCCATACATCTGAATTTTGCACTCTCATGATGTTGCTATGTGACGTCACGTGAAAAGTAAACTATTGAGGAGGACCTGGGTGCTATCAGTCTGTCGAGGTGAGCAGTTTTAAAATCACTCCTAATCTTATAACAACGAGAAGATCATGTTTAAACCCAGAAATCTGCAACAGCTGTGTAATGGCTGATTCAGTGGTTATTGAGCTTTGTAGGAAAATGTAGAGAGAAGCAGTTTTGCAGTGTTGTGCTGTTAGTCACTCAGTCTGACTGCAGTCATTAGAAAGAACTAAATACACTCGCTGATGGTCTCGTTCACTTCTGCGGCCAGATAACAGCACTTACTTAAGTCAGTTTAATCACCTGATAAGAACTCCTCTCAGGACTCACTGAACAGTGAATCTACACTGTTTTCCAATCTTCCTGCCATCAGAGCTGATTTACAGAGTCCCAATCAGGAGCACATTTTCCTTTCCAAAACCCAGAAATACATGCTGCTTTTTTTTATAACACTCCGATAAATGTGTATTTTAATATGCAACTCTGCCATTTTCAATCAGGTTGTGTTTGTCTTGAGGGATGAATCCATCAGATTCAGGCGACTGGCTGAGTGTCTGCGGCTCGTGTGCAGCCCGTCGGAGAGCTGGAATAATGGCATATATTCCTTTCTGCTGCGTGTCAGCGGATAGTTTGCTGCAGGCTCGTCTCGCGCTGAACGCTGCAGCACAATAAAACATGGCGGGATGCATTCCCTTCTGACCCATCTGGGAGGGTGTGGGCCTAATAAAGGAGATATAAGTAGCCTGTCATCAAACCCATGTGGAGATGACTGCAGAGGCTGTTGTTATTTTTATTTTATCTGCAGCCGTGAAATGAAAGCTCCTGTTTGATTGTTGAGCGGGGAGGCGAATTAAAGTCCGGGGCCTGTGGGTTCTGCTGGGTATAGTGGAATGTGGGTTCTGCTGGATCTGGTTTTATTGCTTCTGTCTTTTCATTATCTCTACCAGGTGTCGTTCAATCTGGGAAGTTTGTGTTTTTTTTTCATAATTTGGGAGTGAGATTAGTCAAAAGGCTGCTGATTAGACTCAAAGTCAGACTCCCAATGGTGAACGTTTTAAATCAACGGTGCCAGACAAGACAAATAAATGAAGAGAAAATCAAGTTTAATCCTCTGTTTCGTGATTTTTTAAAGTGATTACCACATTGTTTAAAAGGCTCTACTGTCACACGTCTTTTTGTAAGGTGATATTTATAGTTTGTAGTTCTTCCAGTAAATTGATGTTTCTGAGTCAGATCAGAAGGACAAAGCAAAGTGTTAAAGGGCAATCACATCAACTGATTACAATGACTCTAAAACCAAATGAAAACATGCAAAATATTTAAGACCACAGGAAAAACACAATGCAGACACAGCGACAAAGGCACCCAGAAATACTTAAAAATAATCAAGGTGATAGTGAAACTATGAAGATTCAGTTATTTTTTAGTACTTATAAAGTTGTTGAAGTCCCCTCTGCAGTGATGTTGAATAAAGTGAGCTTTCAAGGAGATTTTAAGTTGATTTTCATATTGTGATCCTCTGACTCTGGCTGTTATAGAGCAATGAATTGTTTTTCCATTTGTGGGTTTTAAGGTTTTATTTGCGTGAAATTAGGAGAACTGTAAAACTAACCAATAGTTTGGTTTCATATGATGTCACACGGCTGTTATGCAAGGAGGGCGATCCAATCCACTTTATTTGTATAGCACACTAAAACTACAAAAATGTCTCCAAAGTGTTGTACATAGAAACATAAAAGCAATAAAACAAACCATCAGATAAGTGCACCAATCTAAATCTATCTGATGCTATAAATAACATAATGAAAGTAATAAAATCATGTAGATAAATGAAGTAAAATAAAAGACACAAAGGACAACAAAACTCAAGCAAAGTTAGAAGTTAAAACGCCAAGGAAGGGTAGGAGCAGAAGAAGCTTGAGTTTCCACAATCTGAAAAAAACAAATACTTTTTTTCTGGTGTGTATGGCTGCTCCAATGGTTTAAATCCAGAAAGGGATAGGAGGGTTTATCAAGTTCCAAAGGGGGTAAAATGTTCTGCGGTATGTACATTTCATTGACGTTCATCTTTTGTCAGAATCAGCTACTTATCACAACTCCCTACTCATTCATCATTCACAGTGATTTACACAGACAAACACTCAGCATCTGGTCAAAGGGAAAAGGTCTTATGGGTGTTCCACAGTGCAAAACTGGATGGTCATTGGATAAATGCTGGACTTTGTCCTACCCATCTGATGCTCAGCATCTCTGGGGGTCTATGGGGCAGTGGACTGGCCCAGACACTCGGCTTCTGCATGATGATTGGATGATCTGTCTGAGGCCAAATCCCTTTTTGATTGAGAGTGAAATGAGTGAATAAGCGATATTAAAGTGTAAACATCAACCGGAGCATTTTCAAATTTTTTCATTCCACTGTACTGAACCGATCCCCAGCGACTTTGTCTGTGTTAAAAACAACTAGAAAAGTAAAAGAGGGTAGAATTCATATGTAAATAAACAAACTCATTTTATGATGTAGGCCAGAGGAAAAAAACGAGCTTCCCCTACTTGAAAGACCAGCCGCTGCCACTGATATATAAACGTCATGGTGCAGTTTGGTGCCAAGGTTGTGGACCCACCTGCTGATAAAAAAGTTATATACCTTCATATTTTTGGAGACTTTCATCTTCTGTTTGATTTAGTAGGATGCATCCTACTAAGTCTGAAGTGCCGGACAGTTGATGATATTGACTGCCTTGATTTTTAGAAAATCTTCAGGCTCCATCAAAAACTCATTCATTTTCATCAGATATGGGTCATGTCCAACATATTTGTAAATTAACAGCTTGAAGCTGGATCCAAAATGGTACAATAACGATGCTAAACAGTAGTTTTCTCCATATACGTATTCTCTGTTTTTACTTCCTGCCCTCCATTTGAAATTGCTCGTTTCTATTATCACAGCCATCTGGTTACATCAAGCATAAGAAGCAACCTATGGTCTAAAACTATGGCAAATGCGGAAGTGTTAAATTGTCTGCTTGAAGCTGGCTACGGAAGTACTGGAATCCACACACCAAGTCAAAAAAGAGGGAAAAAAAGCCATTTTCAGAGCATAAATAAACATATTTACAGCCTGGTGTAAAAAGTTTCTCCATCCTGAATCGTTAGTTTTGCCAACAACACACATGACATGGGGGTTAATTTTTTAACAGATAGTCCATACAGCGCCTTTAACAAATTTAAGAGGATCAATGATAAATAAAAATAGGGTTTGAGGAGATTTCAGTGTGAGTAAATATAGTCAGAGAGATAAGACATGCTTAAAGAAAACAACATGTTCAAGGAAATAGTGGGAAAAAGATGCTTAAATACAGGTTTCTTTTTTTTTGTCTTTTTTAGGGTGAGCAGCAGTTCCTTTCTTCTTTAAGAGAAGACCTGCTTTCCCACACTTCCCAACCTCTAACCTCTCACTTTTCGACCAATTATAAACTCATGTGTGACTCCTGTGACCTGGTTCCCATTATTAACTCTGCGCCTTGTAGCTTTTCTATCACAAATGTTTAAAAGACGGATCTTAATATAGCTATGAGTGTGAAGTTTTCCTCTCCCTCCTTCTATTTAAAAGCTGGAGAGCAGTCAGTTAGCCCTTTCACATCATTATTTATTACAGCTAAACTTAGAGCTGCCCTCTGAGACGTCGTTTCCATTGACAACAGGAGAACAAATGTGCCCCTGCACTGATCCACATAAAGCAGAAATATAAGCGCTGAATGCCTTTCCCTTCACCCAGCCACTTTATAGCAGTACCAGCCACTTTATTTCCTATAATAAAGCCCCACTTAAAGTAGCATGAAAATGACATTGCCATTACTGAGCTCCCACTGCTGCTATCAGGCCAAAGTGCTGCAGAAGCCCCGCCAATTAATCAGAGAGCATTACAAGGTTTGCACATTCAGATGACTCTCTTTGAGGAAGAGGAGGAAGAAGAGGGTTGAAACGTTGAATGAAAACAGGCTGTGAAACGTGATGGAGAGAGCGGAGGGTCCATTCGCCCAACAAAGACTCCTGTCTGTCACTCTCTGCTCTCAGTAAACAGGAAGTGTTTTTAAGCTTTAAAAGAAACAGCAAGATGTCCTCGGTGACACGCTGTTTTTGTGTGCAGCGAAATGTGACAACTAAATTTATGTTATTATGTTCATCATGGAAACAGAAATCAAGATTGTTTTCCCTCTGTGTGCTGCTGAGCCATTTCAGACGTTTCACCTGTGAAACAAATCAAATGTTGTTTTCATGCTTCATGAACTCTTTTTTGTTTGTATCTATCATCTCCCTCTGATCTCAGGTCAGTGCGAGTTTTTCACATTGAAGCTCAGGGCCTGTCTTATGTTGTCGCCCTTCTTGTGCTTTACAGTCTTTGTGTTATGTTTTGTCATTGACTTCCTTTTCTCTGACTGATCTTGTGTCTCTTTGCTTGTTTTTAGTGTTGAGAGTAATCTTTTACGTCTTGTTGTTGGCAGTGCTGACGAGCTTACAACAACAATCTGTGATTTATTAAAGTATTTATAAATTTTATTTATGGAGTGCTTTTCAATAACTCAAATATGCTTTACAACGTAGGTGTTGACAGTGCAGGGTAAAAACATTGGAACAATTAACTATAATTGAACGTTTCACAAGGTAAATGTTGGCAGTCGAAGTAAAAACAGAAGTACAATATAAAAACAGAATAACGAGAAGACAGGAAAAAAAATAAACCTGTGTTCCTGGGGCTAATTGTGGCATAAACCTGAGTGATAAATTTGGCCGCAGGAAACTAACATAATTTAATTAACATGCCCCTAAATTTTCAAGGTTCAGCCGGCCTATCCCATGGAATTTAAGACATGCAGGGACATGCTATGGTTAAAAAAAAAAAAGAGGGGGGATTTTTCTGTGCTGTAGATGGACACCGTGTCAACAGAGGTAGAAAGAAATAAAGCTGTGTTGTTTGACAGTTGGAAAAATGGTGTTTAGAAAAACCATGTCTGAAAGGAAATTACTACAGCTGTCATTAACACGGCTGTGGCAGAACCAAACTTCAACTGAGTTTAAAATATTTGATTTATAGTTAATACATGATCCTTAACCTTGAAATTGGAAAAAAATCATGACATACTAAAGTGTTGGCCTTGGTATGCAAAAATGGAGATTGTTTTCAATGCACACCAATTTAGGATGAAAACCAGATTCAGTGTACAAAGTACTTGAGGTCAATCTGTCACGTTATCTGATTTAATTGTGTTACAAGTATTGAGGTCCCAATTTGATTACCAAACCATTTTCAATTATTGACAATTCTCCTTTAGAGATTATTGATTTTCCATCTGACAGTTAACCCAAATTATTGTAGCGTAAAAAAAAAATCTCACTTCTCTTTTGAGTAAAGCCTGGCTTACACTACAGGATTTTTAGGCAGATTTCAATGTGATATGACCTTCCTAATGTTCAGGCCGGTTATCTTCTGGTGTCTGTGGGTGGTGGATCCAAAGCCCCAAAAATGGCCCTCCCGACAATCTGAGGCGCCCCGATAATTTTCAAACATGTTTGATTTTTATTGGTGTGATTACATCAGTTATTTTCTTTAAAGATGACAGTAGCCAATCAGAGAAAGTCGTTTACGTGGGACCAGAAATGATCATTGGAAGCTTTCAGAGACAAGATTTTTCAGAGACGTTCAATTGAATTTCTCATCTCCAGGTCCCTTTGTGGAATGAACAACCCATGTTGTCCCTATCTGCTCAACCACCTAGCCATCCGTACTCTTTTTGCCTTTTTCAATTTTTGGCTGCAAATAATGGCTACAGCCAGCAATACTACTCTGGGCTCCATTTTTTGTGCTTTTGTTTGCAATCATGTCCTTTTGAAATGATGTAGGGTCAAGTGGTGTGTCACTCTGGTCCGATAATCCTAATGAAATCCTCTAGTGTGTGCTGGTCGTTATTTTCATATCTTTATTCGTGTGTTCATAAGATTCTAGAGAAGATAATCTTATGATTTTTTATGTGTGTGATACAACCTGATTTTAGAATCTTACAAGGTTTTAAAATCCTGCAGTGTGAGCCAGGCTTAACAATTCAGCACTTTATGTCTTGTATAGTTGTTATGTCATAATTGTTTTAAATGGCACATAATAAATGTCCACACTTGGAGTTTTTTTTTACCCTGTAGATCAAAGATGCAGCTTTGTGGAACTGTGTTCACAGCTGTGTAATGTCCTACAGCTTCATGACATCTAGACGTCATTGGTAAAACTTGTAGTAGCTTTACAGTCTTATATACAGTAGAATACGGTAATAAACACAACACATTGTGACTGACCAAGTTTTACTAAACAATTATCAGTGTCAGGGGAGATTCTGTTTTACTGCCCTGACTCTGGTGAGGTGAGACCAGGTGTGTGTGTGTGTGTGTGCCCTGATTTGGTGCAGCTGGGGGAAGCTCACATATACCCCTCAGCTCCAGCTCTCAGTGCTGACTCATTGACTCACCTTCAGAGCCAGTGAGAGGCTGCTTGAGCTTCTAGGTACCAGAGTTTCCAGTGTTCCTGAGTCTTTCAGAGATTTCATCGCTTCTCAGTGATTCTTGTATGTCCAAGCACTTAGTTCATTCCCTACTACTCAAACACCTACCCTGTTTTGGTAGTCTCTGGGCAGTTTCTAGCCCAGCTCCTTCTGTTAGCCTTCTGCTGGCCACCTTGAGCATTTTCTTTCTCAGGAGGGTATCCTGCTTTGTTTTTGTTCAGCTGCTTGGCAGTGGTGGTTTTGTTCCTTATTCTCCCTTTGACCCATCCCTGTGATCCAAGAGATTTTCGTGGTTATCCTTTGGTATAGCTTTCAGAACCCCTCTTTCTTAGTGGTCCACTATTGTGTCCTACTTCCCCCTTTCCCTGACAATCAGTGGTTCAGAATAATTTGATTCTTTGCACTATTGTGGCAGCAACAATTAAATAGAAGTTATGTGTCTGTTATTATTGGGCTCAAGTCTGATTTATATTAGAGTACTGTGACCCCACACTAGGGAAAGAGACAAGGAAGAGAAAGGGCCTGCTGTCTTGCAAGTATCATGTTTCCTTTATGAAGACCAAGTAGAGGCCACTGTTCGAGACACAAAGTCATAAAAGAAATGTTCAGGTATGCTCATACAACAAGACGAAGAACTGGTTTATGACATGTACAAGGGGTGGGCCTAAAACACCAAGGTCTGCCCATTTTTCTGCCCCTGACAGGCCTCCAAAGGGCTGGCCAATCAGAAAAAAGAGGGTTTGTGGAGTGCTAAAGAGACAGCAGCTGAATAGAGCATTTCAGACACAGGCTGAAATGAAGGTTTTCTTAGGCATCAATGTGAGAAAAATCAATACTTTAAGCTGTAGATCATGTAATGCAACAGACGAGGCACCAGAGGGAAAGAATAAAGGCAAGAAAAAACATACAATAGTTTTTCTTGGATTGATGTCATAGATGACTTAAGTGATAATCTGGTGTTGTCTGGTCTTCTCATTGTTGACTGGAGATGTGTAATTAACTAATCATGAGTGGGACTTCATGAATTTGTAGTCACTGATGAGATAATTGTTCAGAGAGATGGTTAAATGTCAGCCAGTGATGACAGAGTGGACGAGGACGGCCTCATTTGTCGGATAATGATGTTAACAATGACTTTAAGTCGTGACAAATCGACTCATGCAAAAGTCATTATTGAAATGACAAGTGTGGTGTGTTCACTCTCTCCTTCCTGCTGCGTCCATCGGTGTGTGTCTGTGTGTGTGAGGGAGATACTGAAGGCGGTGTGGTCGATGAGGCTACCATCCAGACCAAAAGGCCAATGATCCTCTCAGTAGGTGGATGTCCTGATTGTAGGATGGAGTTATCATTAGTCTTTGTCCGAGCGCCGCCCTCCATGCGGCCTCTCATTTGTGTCCCATCTCCCCGGCCAATCATACACCCATTAGTCTTCATTTCTCCTTTTATGGCCAAGACCCGCTCAGTCCAATCAGCTCCTGCTCTCATTTTCTTCACATCGGTTTTATCTACACAATCGACTGAGAGCTGGCAGGCCTCCAGCCAGGTTCTTCCCATCACTTACTGAGCTGTAATAACACACACACACACACACACACACACACAAACATGCAGCACCCATACGTATGGAATCATTGCAAACATGTCTGCTTTAATCATATATCCTTTACGAGATTCAAGCTGATCTAAATGACTGGGAAACAAAGCTGCTTGAGGATAATCATATCATGGAGAAATGAGGTTAAGTGCTGTCCAAATCTGACAGGTTCAGGAAAAACTGAAAAGACAGAGCCAAGAAGAAGAGATGTGCTTAGACTAAAATAACAACAAATTTTTCTAAGTTTTTAGAAAGGTCCACTTTGTCCCAACTGGGATTCAGCTGATGCAGAGGTCCCAATGGTGGAGACTTCCATAGAATAATGCTAAGTCATAAATTTGTAATCCTTAAAGCTGCATGAGTTGACAAACGCAGCCCATCTTAGTGTCTTAGGTGCTGTTCACCTGACCAGTTGTTGGCCTGATTGCGCTGATGAAGTGTAGAGTTGAATCAGAAACAAAATCTTACAAAAATAACAGTGTGCGGCTTATATCATCCCTGTTTCCTGTTACAGTGGCTTAAACCATAGAGCCACAACATCATCTGATTACGTCATGAGGGAACAGGCAAAGCAAGATCAGGCACCTGACTTTCTAAATTTGTTTAAAAGAGCTGCGAACTGTTACGAGAAAGCTCCTTAGGGAGCTGCGGGAAGCGCTTAAATGTTTGAAGACGATGGCGGCGTGTGAGGCGGTCTCTGTGGACGGGGCGATACCAAACATAGACTCAGATTCTTCTTTAAAAGAAAAACAGAGAATGTCACTTAAAGCCTTTCTGACTGTTTTTTGCTCCTCTCCCGACATGTTTCAACCAGGAGAAGAGCAAAAATGAACCAGTGAAATATTTCTGTGGCGTCATCATACCGTGGCTTGATGCAGATTGGTCAGTGATGAGTGTGTCGAGCAGAACGGTCGTCTAATCACCAGCTGCCGGGGTTTCTGAAGGTCCCGCCTCTGAAAACATTTTTAAATGGCTCCCTGATGGACTAGTGAAATATCTCAGTGGTGGATTTGTGTATTTGATTTGAATATATGTTTATGAGTATGCATATGTATTGGTGTATGTGATTACAGAGGTTTATGTATTGGTATATGTATGTATATATGTACATATAATATCTATATGTAGGAAAGGGGTGAGAGTTAATAAGCTATGCTTCTACTTACTCCTTTTTTAACAAGTCATTTCTTTCATTATTTCACTTTATTTTATATTGAAATATTGTTTAGCTTCCTAAAAAATTTCATTTATAAATATTTATAAAAAAAACTGTTGATAGTTATTAGGAAGCCCTATGCAATATGTATATTCGGGAAAAAAAAAAAAACATAATTGTCCGTCTGGCGTGACAGGTTACATTCAAATGAATGAAGAGATGGAATTTTGCCCGATACTACAGCTAGTCACCAGGGGGACTACGCACTACAATCAGCCATCCACCAAGTGGGAGTAAACAGCATAATGAGCCATTTGGCATTCACAGAAAAGATTTGGCAAATATCTCATGGGCTCAACCCACATACACTGCTTTGCTGTTCATCCTACAAATGTATGTTCCTTACAAAAGTGGCTCCATTTGAAAAGCCAATAAACAGGCTTTCCAATTAGATTTACTGTTAAGAAGCATTGTTACAACACAGAGTAACCCACTAACCTCAAGTTGGCCATACTTTTTGTGCTATGGTGGTGATGTGCAGATCAATACTGAAATATCAGTACTACCGATACCAGATCTTTATGCTCTAGTATCGATTCTCACATCAAAATATTGATAATTTTGATACTGCTTTAATTTGAAGTAATGTTAAAAAATGAACAGGAACACATTGGAAAGAAACAAAACTTATGAGCTCTCATTTGAATCATACACAGTTGGGAACTACTTTTTCTTCCACCTGGATGAGTTCATAATGTGTAATCACAACAGCGCACTGCTAAGTCTGTCACTCAGTCTGAAAACACAATGACAGAGAGTAAACAGAGTCATGTTTGTAGCTATTTCAGCTCCTAAATTTATTCAGGCGGAGTTTCTAGTGAATTGATCATTTTAAGTGAATTACAAAGAGAAGTTTTTGATAAATTATTAAGAGCAACTGCATTAAAAAATACCATGATAAACTTAGAAGAATTCAGTGGAATTGAACATCACTGCAGTATGTTGTGTTGTTTGGTGTTTTTCGGCCACACAGAGAATTCAATTTTTCTCCGATTGGGTCTTAAATTTGATTTTAATAAGTGTGTGGGAATATTGCTGAACTGTTTTAGCATTGTCACAGACTTTAACAGAGACATCTTAGCAGATATTGTGTAACACTTTATACCAGGATAAAGAGATTGATAACTGTCAAAAGTTAAAGAGTTGCAGGTGAAAGACATTCCCGTTATGAGAGGACACTGTGACACCTCTGCTTGAGATGATGCTGATGTAGCCCTTAACTCATTTCATCTTTCATTTTTTGCTTCATATCTTAACCCCCTGACTGCATCCAGATCTCATCTCACCTTGTTCCGGCACTAAACCGTCCGCAGGGCAGTTCTCTCCCACATTGGGCTTTTTTTCTGATGATTGCCCTGCAGTGTTCATCTCACCAGTCCCAGCAGAAAACTTCCAAACTTATTGTGTCCCACAACAACTGAGAGAAGAGTCGGAAAAAGTGCTTGTGAGGGGAAAAAAGGAGGAATCCATCAAAATGTTGTCTGCAGAGACCCGCTGACCTTTCAGAATCATGAATATTATTTTCATGGAGGTGTGCAGGAAGCAGCCGAGTGTCATTTTTCTCCATATTACAGTCGCACTTTGATGTTAAAGTTTCCTAAACCTACACCAAGTTTTTTCTGCTTCTAAAAATAAGTTCTGCAGGTTTTCACAATATCTGTATTTTTTCTCCTTCGGAACTTGGAGGCATATTTGCATCACTAAAAGACTCTGTCCAACACAATGTTTTTGCAGCTGTAACTTAATTTCTCACGTCTCACATGTGAAATGAGAAATGCATCATAAATTGAAATTGTATTTTTCATTATGCCTTTATACGCTCAGCACAGATGGAGAGGGGTTACAGGAGCAAATGTCACTTATTGTTTCCACATCGTTCTTTTTTTTCCCCTCACACGTTCTTCATTATGTCTTTATTTGTCTGAGAGATTCAGTTGCTGTGTATGAGCGTTGTTTTCTCAGCCCGTGCAGCGCCTGCTCTGGAGGGACTTTGCCGCCAGCCGCTCACGGTAAATGAGATGTGGCACGGCAATCTGTGGTAAAAGGCTCAGGTCATAATAAGTGCCCTCATACATAAATTACCTATTTAATGCACAGCTAATCATCCAGGCTGACAGAGGGCAGCAGCCCCCCGGGCATGTGTGCACATAGTTACATTGCATGAAATAAGACTGACATCAGCAATCAGATTAGAATAATAAACGCAGCTTTGTTAACCACATGCAGGCTTCATGCATCAACAGTGAATGAAATCACAAATGTGCTTCAAGTTTTTCAAGTATGAACTTTCTTTTGTCCCACTCAAGTGTTCGACTGTCGATGTTGATAAAAGCCTGATGAGTCGGCACTTGAATGTCCTTTATTCCTAAATGGTTCGAGCAGTCAAAACAAGTCCAACAGTTTCTGAAAGCTGAGACGTTGCTCTTTCAGCCAATATGTGGTTATTACGGTAATTTCACTCAGGCATTTAAGGAAACCTGCAAATAAACAGACAGACCACGGAGTGCATGGATGACAGAGAAAACAGAGCGGAGTATTTCCAAAAATGCTAAAAAGAGGATCATACCTGGTTACAAAACCTCCTCTAAAGCTCCTGCATGACCCTGAGAAGAAAAGAGCAACTTCATGTGAGAAAAGGTGACGTTAGATGGGATGAACATCAGGATGAATGAAGCTCTCGCGGTCTAGTTTTTTCTTCATATATGTGATTTCATTCGTAATTAGATGCTTGTCTTGTGTGGTGACTCTTTATGAAAGATGTACCGAGTCTTATTTGTTTAATGTGAACGTTTTTCAATGTTGACAATACATATTCACCTTTTAAAATGGAGCAATGTCCTGTGTTTGTACTGTTGCAAGTATGTGTGTTCTACACGCCGTGTGCCAAATAGCGCATGAAGTGTTTCTGGGGTTTCCAGTCTTCTTTGTGCTATGTGAGCCTGATTTGAGGCTTGTATTGTTGCTAATCTTTATAAATAATGTACCATATGTGTGAGTAGCTGAATATCTTTCTCCTCTTCTTCCAGATTCAGTTTTTATGTTGTGAAGAGAAGAAAACATCCTTCAGTGACTTTTATGCAAAGAGGGAGACAAGCTGTGAGATGCTGAAGGATCTGGTTATGCTGTCAAATACCTCTTTTTTACTAAATAAGAGAAATAAATCTCATAAATGCTATATGTTTGTTCATGTTCTAATTTACAACTTCTCCTGTTAAAATTGTTTTGATCTATCTATATTCGTAAGAAGTGCTTTTTTCTTCACTTAACCCCCAAACATTCATCCAATTCTATGTTTTTCTTCAGTGAAAAGTTTTTTTCTTATTTTTTTTTGAATCAGCAGGATTGTTGGTCATGATTTATAGAATGTGTTAAGATACAGTTCTGGGTGTTTTGAGGATCCCTAAGAGTCCTGATTGACAGCAGTTACCTTGTTCTCTTATACTCTTCTAAGTACAAACACCTCCTTCTTAGACTTGCACTGTTTTAAAGATGGAGTATAATCGGTGCACATTCATGGGGCGGGCTCATCATCGGCTGTGATATCAAACACTTGGGCTTCATTACCGGCGCTGACATGTGCGGCAGATTTAATAGGAGACCATTTTGTGGGGAAAACACAGAGTAAACGCAGAGTGTGCGGGGTAATTTCAGAAGTGTCTGTGGGAGCGGGCTGACACTGCAGTAAAGGGATGAGGTACAGAGCGAGCCCCGGGGTGCCTGGCAGCTCCTCAATAGAAGTGTCAGACTGACTTACAGGAGAGGCTTTACTGCCAGTCTGACTGAGAGCACGTCGACGCTCCATCGAGGAAGCACAAAAAGCACAGATGTACTCACGTCTGCCAAGTGTGACAATGACAGCGACACATTCTGCGACTCTATACACACTCACACACACACACACTCACACACAGAGAGAAACAAATATAGGGAAAATCTACTGTCGGGAGCTTTTTAAATGCTGCATTTGTCACTGTGACCTCTAAACTAAATCCTGTATCAGAAAAAACACCCTTACACGACACACAAGGGAGTCCACGCTTATCACTACACACCCATCATGACTCGACATCCTTATCTAGGAGTCAGCAGCTTACTTTACATGGCTCTTTATTTGTTGAAAGTGAGTCTTTCCCAGCTCAAACTATACACCTCGTAATTTTTGATACAGGGTATTACACACCAGAGACTACATGGCATAAAAGATGATGATAACTTCCACCTCTGTAGAAATATTTCCCCCCCATCAACTGGAATGTTGAATAGGAAAAAGGCAGAGTTATCCTTTGAAGAAAATAAACTCTTTGAGACTGAAAAAGCATGTTGAAGCTGTCTCCTACCTATACATGGAAATGCAAAATAAGAAAAAGAAGATTAATGCAAGTAGTTGAAAGTTGTTACTACGTGTAGGTGTTGATAAGATTTTATCTATATCAATACCCTTATCGATTCTGCTTATAGATACGTTTCTTTATCGATTCCATTGATTCCCAAAGTAGGCTTTACTGTTTTTTTGTCAGCAACATTATACAGAGTGTAAAAGTAGATGAATATTAAATTGGTCACTGGATCTGGATATCTCAGGACATAAACACATGAAAAGAAGTTTAAAAAAATCACACACCACATCACATAAATATGATGGGCAGAATCTAAATGTGGGGACATGATGTTTCACACGCTTGTACAGTAGGTGGCGGTGTGCACCTGGACGTTGTTTGCAATCTACCATTACGCGACAGAAGAAGAAAAAGAGCCTGAAAGCAACTTCTCTTTTTCCACCAGTCTGCCTGTTAGTATCTGGACATTCAGGGTTCTAAGTGTTGTTCTCAAAGAGTAATTGTGACATGTTTCTGTGATGAAAAATGAAATTCTGTTTTGAAACCAAAGTTATATCCATGTATGCTAACCGCTAGCATGTCAATGGGATTTACCATAGCTTACTAGCATCAAGCTAGTGCTTTGTTTACTTTGTCATTTTTGGTTCAAAAGGAGATGTATAACATGTTGAATGTATTGAATATGAATCTTTTGTGGGACACTAATGTACGTTTCTTTGTGTGTTCAGTTTTTTAAGTAAAACTTCAAGCAGAAAATCCTGACTCAGATTTTTCTTGGGAAACTGTTATCTCTCTGCTGAGTGAAGCTAAGTGGGGCAGAGCAGAGGACGTAAGGTCCGTCCACCGTGGCGTAATGTAAAGAATCGATAAGAGGAATCATTAAGGAAGAATGCTATCTATATTGGTGGATTGAACCATTTCTTATCGATTCCCAATGGGAACCGGTTCTTGATACCCATCCTTAGTTGTTACCAAGATTTTAAAATCAAGATCTCTCTTAATTATACGATGGGCTTGTGGTGCATCTTTATCTTGTCAATATGACCTACCAACAGGCTGCTGAATAGCGATGTTTGATAGCACAGATTTCCTTACTGACCAGATACTAAGTAAAATTCAGGCTGGTACCATTGATACCAATCTGATACCGATACTGGTTGTACAAAATAGATTCATTGACAAAAGACATCCCAATTGTAAAGACAAAATGACATTTTTTGTCCTTCTTTTCGGGTTTTAATTACAATTGCTCTATATAATCTAAGAATACCTGGTTTATGTAATCCACGTTAAATTACACGGGGGAACACAATTTTGTTTAGTTAGGTCTGACAGCTGTTTTTAACTCATTTTAGGGTGGAATCCAAAGCTGATCTGTGTTTTTCTCTATCATGTCAAGTTTTTGAACTATAAGGTCCCCATTTTCACAAAAAAACACTAGGGAAAAATTTATAAAAATTAATATTGAATTACATTTTTATGCGGATTCAAACTAAGATTGGAATGCTGATCCCAAAATTGCAGTCAGGTTTTTTCTAGCACATCAAGTTTTTTCCCCACAGCTTACCCCCCAGATAAGCGAAATTCCACTGATTGAATTTGCAGCTACCTCCAGTCTAGTAACATGACGCCTATCAGGAAGTGTCATAAACAATCAGCTCATCAGACCTTCCACTTTCTCGCATCCAAATATGAACAAATCAAGCTTGGGTCAGGCTTTTCCATTATTGGCTTCAAAAATCTGTATCAGACAGAAAAGGTAACCTCATGTAGTGCCAATGTAAACAATGCAAAAATGTAAATCCAAGAAAATGTCCGCTCAATTTTAGTCAAAATTGGCTCACTGAACTTCACATGAACCACATTCACGAGAAAATGTCTTATTTCAAGATGTTTGGAACAAATTTTTTTCCTGGATTGCCCTTTGCTTCAGAAGTCTGTATCAAACAGAAAAGGTGGCTTCATGTGATGTCCATGTAAACATTGCAAAACGTAAATCTAAGAAAATGTTGGCTTATTTTTAGTTCAAATTGGCTCAGTGAACTCAACATGAACCACATTCACGAGAAAATGTCTTATTTCAAAATGTTTGGAACTTTTTTTTTCCTGGATTGCCCATGAAAAAATAAATCAGTCAACTTGGTTAGAGAGATTTGCATGTCATGTTCTTGATGTAAGATGTTTTTCACTCAAGAAACTAAACAACTCCATGTTTTTAATTCACTGGCAGATTTTTTTGCCTTACAAAAAACTTAAACATCATTTCAACATGTCAGGGCTGAAAATATCATCTCCCAGGAAAATGTGAAGAAAAAAAACAGTTTTTATTCTACAGTCCTTTACATACCAAAATGTGTCCCTGGATCAAAAAATAAGGGAATAAACCTTTGTAAAGTCACAGAAAACTGCTTTCAGCATAGGACACAGATTTCAGAGCTTAATTTGTATTCATTTTTTTTCAGTTGATAGCCACAAATGTTGAAAATAACCGTATCCTGTTTCCTTTCTGTTGTTTGTGCCATTGGGAGAAATCATCTTGTGCAACACTCAGACAGAAAAGTGAAATAGTTCAGGTTCAAATGAAATAAAACGTTGTGAGACCGAGGAGAAAACTGGACTCATCCTTTTTCTCCCTTTGTCCTCCTTCCTGAGACACATTCACTACATGTCTGTGAAAATGTAAGAGTAGGGTCAAAAGGTGAGATATTTCATGTATAAAGTAAACAACATAAATACTAAAGCCTGACCTGCTGTACATGCACAGAAACACAGAGGTGACCTTGGGGCTGTGGCGTATGGAGGCAGACTGCAGGATCATCAGTATTCATGTGGATCAGACAAACTGCTGTCAGGGCACAGATGAAGTGCAGGTGTGTTACAGGATGTTTAGACGCTCTGTCTGCCTTATTTACTGCGCGAAGCACAGATGAATATTAAGGAAAGTAATCCTCAAAATTAGACAAACTCACAGCAAAAACAGTGGAGTTTACCTACAAATCAACTTGATGATAAAGCACCAGAAAAGTGGGAGCAGAGGTCAGTTTAAGATATCTTAGGACATCTGAATAATAGTCCAGAAGAAGTGTGCTGTGATGTTTGTCTGCAGAGATAGAAGTTCATCTTTTATTTAGCTGTACAGTGTGTTGTAGCTCTATATAAACAGGCTGCAGGTGTGGAAGTCAAGAGAACATCGAAGGACCAGGTGACCTCTGCAAAGGACCAAAAGGTAATGTTTGCATGAGCATGAAATGCCAAAAGACTCAACGTAATACCATAGATTATTAACCCTGTGATGCATTGTGGTCACTACAGTGGACACCTATTTAAAAGTTATTTACTCCTAAATTCAATGGTTCACGTGGTGGAAATTCATATTAGCCTGATGTAATATACTACTTAACAATAATAACATCATTCCTGGACTGCTGGGTAAGCAAATTGAGCGCACCTTCCCTGGAAACTTTACTAGCCACTGTGATGTCCTTCAGATGAGTGTCTTTTCTTGCTGTTCGAGTTAATTAGGACTATGTTTGATACTTTGTGACAATGGGTACCCAACCTGGTCCAGACAAATTCTATTCAGTTACAGCTTGAAATCAGCTCAGAGAAGAGCCTTTCACTCATCATCTCCTTTGAAAGTAGCATCATGTGTGTCAGACTCTCAGCTGAGACGAAGAGTTTAGAATGTCTTTGTAGCTTATCCCAAGCCCAAAATAAACTTCATTCAAACTTCAATCCCTGTCCATCGTGTACTTCTTGTCCCTCTACTGCATCTACTTTAGACTATAGAGAAAGTGCGCTTCATTTGGTGACCCCAGCTGTCCAGGAATAATATTATAATTATTTATTGGTATTTCGAACTCACATTGTACCTACTTCGTGGCCACGATTTACTAATTCGTGCCCATATTTTTTTTTTTTTTTTACAATGTCATGTCTGGGGCTCCGTAGTTTGGGACACATGTTTGTGTAGTTAAAAACAGTGTGAAAAAGCTCTCCCTGCTTTTCCACTGGTCCCATTCTCCCCCACAGCACTCTAATCAGGCTGAGTGAGTCCACCTGTGACTGTGTGAGCAGTGTGGAGCTCAGGTCCTTTCTAATCACCAAACCAATTCTTTTGTCTGTAACTTTGATTATGTTTTCTTACTAGTTGTAGATATTTGAGTGTCTAATCCAAGGGGTTAAGTTAATTGGGGTTTTGGTGGGTTTAGACAGTTTAAATGATGTAGTTTTTGATCAGATCACAACTTAACGAAACATGATGGAACCATTGTTTGAGCGATGTTAGGGCAGGATCATTCCTGATTGGTTTAGGCTGTCAGCTGGTATAAGGGGGCGGGTCTTCCTGCCTGGGGGAACAGCCAATGACTGAGAGCCATATGTATGATTAGAGAGAGAGATGACACAAGTGCAGGAGTCAGTCAATCAGAGACTGAGAGAGTGTGTCAATGTGGTTTTAAACAGAAAACTTTGTTTGCATTTGCCAGTGTTAGACGTCGAATCTTTGAAAAACAAAACACACAATCCATGACACCTCCTTTGAAATCTTGCCACATTTATTAGAGATTTATTAGAGACAGATTGCACCTGCAGACAGATACTAACCAATAGATAAGGATGAGTTTTTGTCATATTGAAGCCAATGAGAGCTGAGATATGATGAGTTTTCCATCCAGACTTTTCTTTGGCACACTGAAGCTTTCTGACACTGACTACTCAAACTTTGTAACTCCAAATTAAGCATGAAAATAACAAACCTCAGAGAGTTAAAATCTCATTCATGTGCTCTACTTTCACTGTTATGGTCCTCAGTTGAGCTGACTCATAGTTAATGGTGAAAATAGTTCACTTTATCCCAATTACATCTACAATACACTGGAATCAAATGTGTTTTTTCTGTCTGCTCAAGCCAAATTGCTCAGATGGTCTTAATAAAATGCAAATGATCCATCTTTTTATGTCATGAGGTTATAATTCCCCCTTCATGTCTCCGCACTCAGGTGTTTCTCTCACTTTCCTGTAGCGGTTAACTCATGTCAGAGCAGAAAGCAGCGTTGTGAATAAACAGCGCAGCCTCTGAAGGGGGAAGTCCAGGACCTGGCACAGGTGCAGGCTCAGATTATTAGCCTTCAGTCCTCTAAAGGCCAACCATCACAGTCTGTGTCTTTCAATAGAGGGAGCCCCTTTAAAGCAGACTGAGTTTAGCCTGCCTAACTGCAGCACACACACCTTATCGGAGAAAACTCACAGAGAGGATTAGAGAGGGAAAACATGAATCAACTGTTGGTCAGAGCAAAGCAATGTAAGTTTCTAAAAACAGTAAGGCAACTACAAGGACCAATCAAAAAGTCAATGAAACATGTTGAAAGAAAACATTTAAAATCACTTAAAAAAAAATAAAATGGTGAAAAAAAGTCTTTTGTGTCTGAAACCATGGTCAATGGAGTACGTATAAGACTAAGTTATTGAATGCATACATGATTAATGCACATGCTTAGTTAATACTGTGAACAGGCTAATGAACTCTTCTGTCAGTAACACCTTAACCTTATTCTGTTGAGCTCTGCAATAAATCTGCAAGTCATGGTGTCAGATCTGATACAGACAGGAAACATGTCTCTTGTCCTCAAGAGGCTGCTGAAGTAGAACAATCTAGACAAGTCAGTGATGACACATTGGCCGATGTTGAATTGCTGAAAATAAAAACTGAAAATGACACTGTCCTCAGTCTCACTCAGACTTTGAGTGAATGTCATGTTTTCTTTTTAAAAGATATTACACAGCATATTGTATCAGTCACTGATACTTTTAACTCTTACAGGTGAAAAAAGTGAGGCTTTTATTTCAGAAAGTTACTCCTGAAAACAAATTGAACAAGACCAATTTGTCCAAAACAGGTGCCAAAAGTAGCATGCACTAAAAGTTCCTCAGCTTCATTGAGATGTTGGGAATGAGAACACTTAAACCAGCACTAGCTGCTGTAAGGAACAGATAGACCAATCAGAAGGCCTGTTAGTCAGGATTTAGTTTAATTTGCATCCTAACATATTTTGCTGATCAGAGTTGTCTTAACACATGTGCAGGGTGGGCAGTTGCTCAAGGCCTGCCCACACCCAAAAGTTTAGGGGAATGACAACCAAAGGGTTTTATTCATTAATTTATTGATTTATTTTACTTTGTGGCTGTTGGCAAAAGTCAGCATGCAAGGGGTCCCAGCAAACTGATTTGCCTAGGGGCCTGTGATGTTGTGAAGACAGCACTGGTACACAAAACATAAATGTTCAAACAATAAAGTCATCTTATTATAGAAAAAAAGACTCAAAACAAAAAGTGATAGCTCCAACTTTATGTGAAAGGGGAGTCGTAAATCAAAGATGACATGAGAATGAAGTATAATGAACACCAACTGAATGCAAACAACTTCTGCCAAACAGGCCTTCTAGTTTTCTGACAAATAGGCCACCTGATTTTCTGACTAATGGGCCTTCTGATATTCTGATAAACAGGCCTTTTGGTAATAAGGCTAACAGGCTTATGGATAATCTGACTAACAGGTCTTCTGATTTTGAGACTAATGGACCTTCTGATTTTCTGAGCCACGGTCCCCCTGATTTTTTGACTCATGGGCCTTCTGATTTTCTGACAAACAAGCCTTTTGGCAATATACTAACAGGCTCATGGATAATGTGACAAACAGGTCTTCTGATTTTCGGACAACTGGGTCTTCTGACTTAAGGGCCTGTTGATATTCTGACTAATGAGCTTTCTGGTTGTCAGAGTACCAGGCCCTCTGACTAAAGGGCCTTCTGATTTTAGGACTGATTGCTCCTTTGATAAATGTGCATTCAGACTTATGGACCTTTTGAGAGTTAATGGGTTAAGTTATCAGGTAACCGGTTGAAAGTGGAGACCTAAAACTGTAAATAAACAGAACCAAAACTCATTATCAGTCATCATTCACTTATGTCCAATGATGATATTTACCTCACAGGATAAAGAGCGGCAGTACTGCTCAAATTACTTTTGTTTCATCATTTCATGGGTTATTTCATCCTTGGCTGAGCACCTGCTCATCTGTGTCTGACAGTTTCACTGTAAACAGTAAGTTACATAAATGGTTTCACTCTGGTCTATTTAAGTGATATAAGCACAATAGAGAAGTATGTTTCATTGTAAGCTGTGTATCTGTGGGCATAATTGAAGCTATGCTCAGGCAGAGTTTTTCTCCATTCATTCAGACCAGTTTATGAGCTTTAAACACCAAAAGAAACAGCGTTACAGGCACAGAAACAACATCATCAGACACTTTTTTACACCGGCTAGTGAGCTAGGAATACTTTTTCATGCGGAAAACTTTCTGTTTGAAAAGTTAAGCTCTGTGTGTGCACGATAACTCCAGTATTTGTGTTGGTGTTTCTTTAAATTAGCTGAATTAAGAGATTGAGCTGACCAGGATCCCTATTAGGTACAACACTTTCCACAAGTACCTTATACAACCCTATTTAAAAAAAAAAAAGTAACTGTCTCTTTAATCAAACAGCCCAGTGAAGTGTAAAAGTTAAAGAGCAGAGACAATAATAACACACATGCCTAGTTTTCTACTGTCGTCTAATAGACTAATAAAGCCTCCTGTGTCAGTATCACTCTCACCTCATCCTGTTGAGGTCTGCAGTAATTTTACAAGTCACAGCATCAGAGCTGATACAATCAGTAAATGTCTCTTCTCTCAAGTGTTTTCCCACAGGCACCAAAAACTGATGCTGTTAAAGCTGTTAAATAGACGCAATGTAGTATACAACCTGACAAAAACAACAAAAATCTTATCTGACTGCTTTTTTATTTACGAGCTGAATGGAAAGCAGAAGAGAAATTTCCTCTTCCATCGTCCTGACCACGAAGCCTCAGTCTCACGTTCATTCTTTCACAGCGAACAGTTAAAAACCAACATGTCAAATTCACTGGAACAAGTCAGAATTTATAAGACCACACAAGAGTTTCAAAGCTCTGCGTTACAACCGCACCATCACCGTCACGGTCATGTCAAGCTGAGGCTTTGCTTGTTTAAATTTAAAGGTAGATTTCTGTGGGACTCCAGCTGTGCAGCATCAAGAGCACTTCCTCTTTCATCGTATGTGGCAAGTTAAAGAAAAAAGCTGTACCTCAGAACAGAAATAACAAGTGCGCCGCTTTCATCCTACACACACAACACGAAGAGACGTCAAGCACAAGGCCCGGCAGCTGAGATATTCACAGCAGGACGTAGACACTGAAGCTGCAGTAAATACTTAAGTCGACTGTCAGGGAAAAAACAGCTACAGGTAAGAAGTGAAGCTGTTGCATACTTAGAGACAGTGTCATGTTTTAACCTACTGATGCATGAATTATGAAAGTCAGTGTCAGGATTTTTCCCTTGAGTGTTTTTATTTGTATTAAGGCTTGAAAAAAAGTTTTTTTGTTTTTTTTTTAAATCAAATATTTGCATTCAACATAAAACAGTGTGAACTTAATGTAAATATGCCTTTTTTTGTTTGACTTCTTTTCTTTTTTTGTGGTAATTTCATGAATAATCTTTTTTTAATGCTTTGCTAAACATTTTAACACTGAATAATTTGAAGTTTATGAGCTTTTTCACCTTCAAATGTTTGTCTATAACTTTCTAAATATATATAAATATACATTTATATGTTTAGAAAAAAATTGAAAACATTTTTTCAAGCCTTAAGAAGAATAAAAATATCCTGACACAGGCTAATATGAATTTACACCACATAAACCATTGAATTTAGGATTAGATATATAATATATTTAAGTAAATAATATATTTAACATCTGCATCCTTGCATGACTCATCACTGCACTATTATCATATTTTTTAGCCTGTAAATATCCGTCTTGTCTATTTGCTATTCTTTTGTGTTGATAGTTGAGAATATTGGATATGCAATTTTATTATTATTATTATTATTATTATTTTCCCTTTTATACCTTACTATTACCTTGTACAAGAGAGCAGTTTACCAAAACAAATATATATTCTACATACGTATTCTCTTTTTTGTACATATTTTCTATTTATATTTTGAACACTTGTTTTTTTCACGACTTCCTGTCACTTTTTTAATATATATTTTTGTAATGTCTTTAAATATATTTTCATATTTTACTATTGAGTGATTCACGGATGCTGCTCAATTTCATTGTACACTGCAATGACAATAAAAGGATTCTGATTTTGTTTTCCTTGAATGTTCAAACATACCTGGCTATTAAAGTTGATTCTGATTCTGAAATAACTTGTAATCAGGTCCAATGTTGTGACCACTATGCACCACAGTGTTAATCAGGATACGGCCATGGTTGTGTGTTTTTTTAAATGCAGATTCTCAACATGAAGTTTTTATTCCACATCACTTTGGCTCTGTCCATCCTCCTGACGTCGGCTATTCGGACCCTCGATTCAGACCGAGAGCTGAGAGACAGCGGGTTCGGTCGACCGCCGCCTCGCCACGGCCTGAAGCTGCTGTCGTGGTATGTTAAAAACTGCCTGGACAACAACATGGTGGCTCTGTGCAACCCTGTGAAAAGAGAGTTTGGATTTCACCCGTTCAACAACAAGGAGAGAGTGCTCCCAGTCATTGTGGACGTGCGGCAGTACAAGTACTACACCATCGGAAACCTCAACTCGCCTCATGCCAGAGACCTGCCAGATGATGTCAGGAGATACTACAACCCAAAGAACCCCAGAAGCAACATGGACAGAGTTCTAGTGAAATACAACAACAACAACAGACGCATTGAAGCGATCTATGCATCAGCTCATTATGATCCCAGAGAGACGTACAAGATCGGCCCCAATCTCTTAGCTTCTCTTCGGAGGAAGCAGCTCTTTTGTAGAGAAATATGATTCTGATGCAGATCCCTCTGTAACAGCTTTAAAGGCTCTGTGTCTCCTCAAAAAGAAAAAAAAGATATTATTTCCAACATTTTCTGAAATAGTTTTAAATGATGTTTCAGTGCTGTAAGTTTCTGTGGTCAGTTTGAGAAAAAAAAAAAAAACCTCTGTGACCTGCTTTCTTTGGGGCCGGAAGATGAGTGAGGAGAGTTTGCAGCTTCTTGCATGCTTCATACGCTTCCTACTTAGATGAGAATATATATAGTGATTTCTATAGATTTTACATGTATAGAAAGCTTATAAGGTTTCTTTGATCAAACTTTAAAACAACTGCTCATGTGTTCTGCTTTCCTTATAAATAAACGATGCCAGTGCTTACAAATTTGTATTTTGTGCTTGTGTAGGAAATTAAACTCTTCTGTTGACTTCATATTTGTATTTTTTATCATACATCTGCATTTATATCACTGTCTTATCACCTGTTGTTGTCTTTTGTACTGAAATCTGGTTGTAAAAAATGGAGACATTTGTGGTTACATTTGGAAGTTTAACGCTGTAAAGCCCGACCTCAAGAAACATCGCAGACAGCAAGCTCTCCAGATTGTCCTTACTACTTGGTGTGTATAAAATCAGAAAAAAACAGATCATATAACTTATGAATAGAAAGCCTAAATAAAATAGAGAAAAATCAAAAACCCACAACAAAGAAAGAAACACAAACCAACAAACAGAAACAGAAACGATAACAACAGTAAAAAGATGGAAGCAACAACAATTACAACAAAGTTTTCTCTTTTTTTTAGACTGAGTTAGTCTTTCACATTCATTCAAAATGTTCAGGTTCAACATGTACAGCTTTAGCAAAAGCATCACTGCCCTGAACCTGTGTTTAATGTTTATTGCTTGCAAAAAGAGTCATGGCGCTTTCATGGAAGATCAGCAAACTAAAATGTATTGATTTATTGATTGAGGAAAAAAACATTTTCTATTGACTTAATTTGAACTCTTATCTGGCATTTTCTTCTTTTTTTTTCCTCAAAATTAACATAAAATAAATATATTTGCCTTGAAAATAAAGCAGTTATATATATATATATATATATATATATATATATATATATATATATATATATAGCCTTTTTGAAACTGGTATTTATACTTCAAAAAGGTTTGGTCTCTTTCTTGTGTTTCTCGGCGGCTTCTCTGAACCTCCTCCTGAATCTAGAGCAACTGTACATTTCAACCATTTTTCCATATTTACCTGGCTGCAGGTAAACAGCTGTTTGGATTTTATTGCCACAAGTTATTGTCTCCCCAAGGAAAGTAGTTGTCATGCACATAACATTTTTTTGACTGGTTTATCTCAGTACTCCCAAGTTTGAAATAAAATGTTTTCACGTACCTCCTGCAATGTGCACAGAGCCCTGGTTGGGAATCACTGTGTTATACGACTGCAGGTCTTCTCACCTCATCCAAGAAGTTGTTGGTATAAGATTTAAGTTATACGCTCTCACAATCTGGCTATGGATCTGTTTATCTTGTCCTGTTTAATCATTCTTTCCGTTAGTATGACACTTTAACTTGCTTTTATGAACTGCTCTTTTATGGATAGATGGTTTATTTTTATTTTACCTTGTTTTTACTGAGCGCTATTCTTTTTCTGGCACCTTCATCATTTTACTCATCACGTCCTGTTTTGTTATTTTGTTTGTTGAATGAGGCCAACTCACTCAGCAGAAAACAAATCCACTGGCGGTTCAAATGAAGTCCTTGAACTTTTACTATACAAACTGTTTATCAGTTTATTGTAAAGTCAAGATGCTGTTCATTTTCAACCGTTCACTTCAAAAGCAAGAGCAGCTCATTATGATAAAACATCCTCCTCACTCCTGTGCATAAAGGCCTAAACTTCTAAAATGGGCTTAAAGTGTGTGTGCCGTGTGTCTATGTGTGTGTCTATGTGTGTGTTGGGGGGATGTTCAGCCTAAGTGTGAGTGTCACTTCCCTGATATAAATTGTGCCACAGCTTCTGCCAACTGAGCTGAAGGTAAATATTTCACTCTGTTTGAGGTTTAAGCACAGGTGTTTCTGATTTGCACTTTTATGTTTTTGGCAGTGAGACTCGTTGGTGTAAAAGAGGCCAGTTCTGTTCCAAATCAATGCATAAATGCTCATTTAAAAAGAAAAAAAAAACCTGCAAACACCACCAGTGCACAGAGATGCCGTTTGCTCTGCAGCACAGCTTGAGGTGAATCTAACCTTTATGTGTGTTTGTGTTTGTGTGTGTGTGTGTGTGTGTGTGTTTTGTGAAATAGACGGTGGCTGTTTTCCAAACCATGTACTATATACTACCTACTACTAAGCATGGGAAGGGAATAGTAGTTGTAAATGTTTTTTTAAGTGTTTTGGGGTTATTTTTTATTGGTCTTTGATTGTTTTCAGTGGTTCAAGGAACATTTCAAATTCATTTAGAAAAAATTACACATTCAGGGAGAGATTTCAGGGTCTGGTTTTATGAAATATTTAAAGATATGGAATTTTATTTCAGCAAAATCACCATATTTGATTTGTGATCTTACACCAGTTATCGTTTATTATGATAAACCTGGAACCAACTGACTTAATTTTTACAAATGATGGAAAAAACTGCGTCCGTATTACCAACACAGGCTGTCAGTTGAAAAAAAAAAAAAGTGAATAAGTGATTTACACTAGAGGTGGGCGGATTGATCCAAAAAAAAAAATTATATATATATATATATATATATATATATTGGTATCGATCAATACTTTTGTGATGAGATCGATACTTAAGCTTAACTTTCACTTTCTCTTCTGTATGTGTGCTCCTCTCACTCACTTTGCTTGGAGCACTCTGCTAAATGTTTTATTTTGCTGAACAAGTTTATTAAACCACCACCAAGTTGTTTCTGCTTCTCTACAGTAACAGTAAATCTCTGGTTTCTTAAAATTTGTATGTTTCTTTGATGATAATCTGTCAGTGTGTGCAAGCTGTTCAATCAATATGTTATATTAAATGCTGATATAAATTAATCGCTGCTATCCATAAATATTCAAATTTACTGTTTTGCAACAAAGCAGAGAAAAAAATAAAGCACATTATTATTTTCTGAGTAGTTGTAGTGATTGTGTGTTATTTTGAAGAACTGCTCTTCCATGTTAAAAGTATCAGCATTGATATCAGTGATACGGGCCCTGTATTTACTTGGTATCAAATAGATACCAAATTTTGCAGTATCACACACCACTAATTTACACGGGCTTTTATGAATTTCATAGAAGTAAACACCTCTTTCATGATATAAAGTGAGCAGATTTACAGGTGTTTCTTTCGTGTCACTTTACTTCTATCTCACGGACCGTCTTACATTATTGTTGTATTGTAGTTGTGCTGATTTATTCCAGTAGGTGACGATAATGCACCTAAACCTGAGTGCTCTTGCATATTCAAACAGCATTAGCGCCATGCATTGTGGGAAACAGTATGCGAGGTAGACTGGTCCATTGCAGACAGAGAAATTTTCCCAGATCAGTAGGAAATCCGGGAACTTGTAGTTTACTGCAGATCTTGCAAGTTTTCCATACTGACTACTACATACTGAATTTCAGCCAAAGTAGTAGGAACTGCTAGTATAGTCGGCAGTTTGGAAAACAGCCACTGTCATCTGGTGTCTTTTGCACTAGAGGTGGGCAAAACTGGAAATTTTCGTATTTATCTGATACCAAGTTAATACAGGGCCAGTATTGCAGATACCAATATTGGTACTGATACTTTTTAACATTTAAGGTTAATGTATAATCAAACTGGTGACATTAAGGCATATTTGTGATTTTTTTTTTTTAGGTTATTATGTGTAGAATTCTTTTCTTAAGAAAATGATGTGCAAAAGTGATCATTTTGGGGTCAAGACAAAGTAATGTTTGAGGTACAGAGATGAAAACTACGATACAAAAATTAAGTATCTACACATTTCATGTGTGTACGGTTGTGTAAATATTTCTTAAAGTTAAATTGTTCTGTGAGCAATCTTTTTATAATCACATCTTATGATATCCTTATTGATCGTTTGCCACTGTAATTCTGTAAATTTTCCTGTTTTGGAATGCATAAAGGATTATCTTATCCTAAATAACACTTTTCAATGGGATAAATGTCCAAGTTTTTGGCATAATTTCTAATTTTTTAATTAGCTTAGGCAACGTGACCGAAGTAACATGCACATTAAAAGTTGATATTAACCACTCTGTGACCCAGTGGCACTTACACAGACACAGCCAGATCGCCATTTTGCGAAAATCGCAACAGACAGTGCATACAGGAGAGAGAATTAAATTGGAGTATCGATCTCTTCTTACTGGTGTCATTCAGTATCAATATCAACATTGGCATCGATTTTAGCGATATTTGGATAGATCCGCCCACCTCTAATTTCACAGGTACAGTGGATGCAAAAGCTGCACATTGGTGAATAAAGTCTTCAGAAAGAGATCCTTTTAAATTCCCTCATCATGGTGAATTACTTTTGTTGTCTTCTCCCGCTTAAAAAATACATATAAACTGATATCTGCAGAAATCTACATATAAAACTCTGTCGGACATTTATCCCAGCAGGCAAAGCAGTGACGGCTGAGTGGACCCCACACTCCCCCACTGAGGGAACCAAAGGCTGAGTCAGGTCCTCACGACTTTAAGCCTTTTGTTTGTGCTGGAATTGTATCCTGCACATCGGAGAAGAAAGAAAACTTCGAAAGCTCAGAATAAACCTCAGCAGACAAATCAGTAGGAGCTCGGGAAAGCGTCAGTGCACATTCAGTCAGAGCACTCTGTGCCCGGCTGGTGCAGCCACTTCTGTTTGTAAATGCTCCGAAGGCCACAAAAACACAAACTCCTGTTGTCTGTTTTTGCGTCCCCTGCTGTTTCTTGATTATGTTACTGAATCTATCTCTACAGGCTTTACAGACCGAGCTTTGGCTTTGAAAGTAAAGTTTTATAAATCAAAAAAAAGTCCCAGAGATGTGAAATAAAATCAAACTCTCCAAACTGCCTTCAGGTCACTGATTTGTTTAAGGCCCCAACACCTCAATGACACCTGGAACAACCTTGAATTAATTGTTTGGTAAATAAATTCCACTTTTTCCAATCTATATGCATGATTCCAGGGAGTCCGAATTTACATATTTATAAATATTATTTTGGACTCATCACAAACACCATATCTCCTCTGGACAGGGGAGCAGAATGATGTATACGTGCATGACTTTGTGAACCTCGCCTCATGCTTGTCCGGGCTGCAGGAGTTTGTCTTCAGGGCTCTCTGCCAGGAAAATATTTTTCTTTCACATTAGCATCCATGCAGAGCTGATAAACCAGTCAAAGATTTTTTATTAGAGAGAAATCTGATTCCTTCTTCAAATGAACAGTGTTGTTTTGGAGCCAAAATCTAACAAATCGTTGATAGTTTCACTGGTATCGATGACTTTCTTCACAAGGACAAAGACTCAACAAGCTAAAAATAAGTTCGGCAGAAGGTCAGAAAGTTTAGTTTACACGACAATGGCTACTTTTATGCCTTTCTATTTTTCAGACAGTGTGTTCTCGGTATTGTACCGGCAAAAGTTTTGGGGTTCTTATCAACTGCTGATGTGCAAGTATTTGCTCATTTTGAAGTGGATGCCTGCAACATGTTTCAAAAAAGCTGGGACAGGGGCAACAAAAGACTGTGAAAGTTGATGAGTGCTCAAAAAACACCTGTTTGGATCATTCCACAGGTGAACAGGCTCATTAGAAACAGGTGAGAGTCATGATTGGGTAGAAAAGGAGCATCCCCAAAAGGCTCAGTCCTTCACGAGCAAAGAAGGAGCCAGATTCACTGCTTTATCAACCACTTCATGAAAACAATAGTCCAACAGTTTAAGAACAATGTTTCTCAACATTCAATTGCAAGTAATTTAGGGATTCCATCATCCACAGTCCATAATATGGTCAGAATATTCAGAGAGTCTGGAGAAATCTCTGCACTAGCCTGCTGTGGTCTGAGGAGTCCACATTTTTAACTGATTTTGGAAATCATGGACGTAGTGTCCTCTGGGCAAAAGAGGAAAAAGACCATCCAGATTGTTACCAAAAAGCACAGCATCTCCTTCCATTGTTATGTAGATGATTGCCAAATATATGTCCCGTTGAAAAAGAAAAATGCTTTCTCCCTGACACCACTCCTTGCCTGTTTTGAGGACATCAAGTCCTGGATGGCTCTGAACTTTTTAAATTTTAATGAAAGAAAGACAGAAGTCATGGTGTTTGGCCCCAGTGGCCCTTGTGAAACTCCTCCTTTTGACCTCGGCCCGTTGGCAGGTCATTTTAAGCCACTTTTATCAAACTTGGGTTTTAAGATGGACAGTGATTCTAAATTCGACAGACAGATCAGCTCTGTTTTTAAATCCAGCTTTTATCATCTAAGGCAGTTGGCAAAGGTGAAGCCTTTTCTTGCACATTCGCACTTTGAAGCAGTAATCCACGCTTTTATGACGTCACGGCTGGATTACTACAACTCACTTTACTTTGGAGTCAGCCAGTGCTCCTTGCACGTCTCCAGTTGGTGCAAAATGCGGCCGTTCGCCTTTTAACTGGAGGACGTGCAAGGGAGCACATCACCCCAATCCTGGCCTCCCTCCACTGGCTACCTGTGAACTTTTGGGTCCATTTTAAGATTCTTTTATTTGTTTTTAAACCTTTTAATGGTCTGGCCCCACCTTACCTCTCTGAGCTCCTCCACCCCTACACTCCTGCTCGGTGCCTCAGGTCAGCTGACCTCCTGCTCCTTGAGGTACCGAGGTCCAAACGGAAGCTCAGAGGGGACAGAGCTTTTTCTGAACGAGCTCCCCCTCCACATCAGACTATCCACCTCACTGTCTGTTTTTAAAACTCGTCTTAAAACCCACTTTTATTCCTTGGCTTTTAACCCACCGTGAGACTCGACTCTGTTTTAGTGTTTTATGGTTTGATTTTAGTTATTGTTTTACTTATTGTTTTTATTGTTCTTAAATTTGTTTTTAGGAACAATGAAACAATGCAACAATAACTTAAGTGTTATATATGATTTTTATCTTTGTTTCAGTGTTTCTGTCCATATGTGTACAGCACTTTGTTTTCAGCTATGGTTGTTTTTAAAGTGCTCTATAAATAAAGTTGAGTTGAGTTGAGTTACCAGCACAGAGTTCATGGCATGGGCAACTTACACATGCGTGATGGCACCATCAATGCTGGAAGGTGCATCCAGGTTTCAGAGCAACACATGCTGCCATCCAAGCAACATCTTTTTCAGGGACAACCCTGATTATTTCAGCAAGACAATGAAACCAAGACACATTCTGCATCTGTTACAACAGCGTGGCTTCATAGTAAAAGAGTGAGGGTACTAGACTGGCCTGCCTGCAGTCCAGACCTGTTGTCTATTGAAAATGTGTGGCACATTATGAAGTGCAAAATACGACAACAGACACCTCAGACTGTTGATCAACTGAAGTCATACATCAACAAGAATGGGAAGAATGGACGGAAAGCTGAGTTATGCTGAGTTTTACAGTCACACAGTTCAATTTGATCTGATTGGCATGTGACAACAATGACTTGACTCATAAAGTTAAGGAATGGAAGGACAGTGTTTTCAGAAAGTTTCACACAATCTAAACACACCACCTGCCACTACTAAAAGTGGTCACTCAAAGTAACTTGTGTTGCTTGTGCTCCCCAGCTGCTTTAGCTGCCTCTCTTAGCCTGACTGTTTACTACAGTGTTCAATTTGACATCAGTGCTTATGTTTCTTAAAGAAGTGAGGCTGTATGGTGCTGCTCTCTGCACGCTGCAGCTCCTGTTGCTTTTCTTTGCGACATAAATGCTTTCGAGTTGGATAAATTGACATTTTGTTCACACAATTTGTTCTATTTGTTTCAGATTTTGTGATGAACTTCACCTAGATTAGACAATTAATTGCTTATTTAAGCTTTTTTTATTGGCCATAGCAGTGTGAATCAACATTTTAGGTTTTAAATAATTTCAAGGGTATATCTAAATTAGATTTGATGACATTTGGACTGTTTTAACATGGTATATAAACCTTATTTTAACAGAATGATCAATTTTCTGTCCATTAAAGCAGCAGTAAAGTAAGGACAAGGTCAGCTTCACTGAACACAACAATTTATATCAGTTTATAAAAATTAAATCTGTGTTTACAAAACTTACAAGTAGGCACCAAAATTGTCCTCTAGGTCCTTTGTTTGTTTGGGTTTCACCTGGATGCCTTTTCCTTTATTCACAAATCCCATTGATGATCATTACTTATTCATCAGTTGCATCATTTTGAGCAAATTTAAGATGATAAAAAAATATATATCTTCACATAAAACTACAGGAAAAGAAAAACAAAGTATCACCAGAGTAAAAGAGCCAAAGGTGAGGCATAAATGACTCCCACAGAGGGAGAAAACATCACGCAGCTTCATTGAAATTAATGAGCAAGGTGCAGGAAATAAACATAATTAATGAGGTAATGGAGAGAAATAGGGGTGTGTATTGTGCATGTGTGAGTGTGTGTGTGTGTTTAATTCCCTTTGAGGATTTTAGATGCTGCTCTGAAGGTCAAAAAGTGAAAGTGAAAATGTAAAAATCTCTCAGTGTAAAAGTTCCTCAGAGCTTTAAATGTGTGTGGATTCCAATATGAGCTCCACCAGCAGGCAGTCAATCAAAATGTTGACTCTAATGAGTTGTGAAACAAGGCAGCACACACCTCTGTGGCCAAAAGGCACAAAACTCTGGCAAAAGTCTCTTTGAATATTACGATGACAAAGCACCCTCACGCCCGCAGTCCTCAAAAGCCACAGAAAGGCCTCATTCATCTTCTGCTCTCCTCCGCTGCCAATGGGAGGACACCAATCGTACGCTCACAGGTTGGATTCAGATTTGATTTGGTACTCCCACGGAAAATACACCAGCCCCTCTGAACGAGCGGGACCAATCTGAGCTGATAAGAGAGATTTATTGGGCTCTGGCTTTGTTCAGAAATGTGAGGGGAAATTTACAGAGCCTCTGGTTTTGTTATTGTACCCAGAGGATTTCCAAAAAAAAAAAAAAAAAAACCCTCGTGTCCATTCACTCTCCTACTGATGTGTTAAACTGCAACTAACACAGTGAATTAAATCACTTCACCTGCCTCAGGTGACACACAGTTATCATTTCAAACAGCTGTTATGTTTGATAAAGCAACTTAGTTTCTAAATGTGGAGAAAGGTTAATAGCTCTTTAAATACCAGAGAGGATATGGTCTTACAGCTCTCGCCAAGGACACGCCCTTCCACTTGGACCAAAGATGGCTTCCTGATTGATCACAGGTGTGAATGTGCGTGTGAAAGGCTGTCTGTCCCAACAAATCAGACTATCCATCCATCCATTTTCTTACCCACTTATCCTGTTCAGGGTCACAGGTGGCTGGAGAGGTAGGGTACAACCTGGACTGGTTGCCAGCCAATCGCAGGGCAGACATAGAGACAAACAACCTTGCACGTACAAACACCTATGGGCAATTTAGAATAATCAAATAATGTTTTGGGCATGTTTTTGGTCTGTGGGAGGAAGGCGGAGAACCCACACATGCATGGAGAACATGCAAACTCCACACAGAAAGGCACACCTTACCCAAACAGGGAATCAAACTGGTGACCGTTGCTGTGAGGCTGCAGGGCAACCCAAACCCAAACTACTTTTAAAACATTGTACCACAGACCTCACAAAGCTTGCCTTTTGACTCTGTACTGATCTGCAGCATTGGGAAAGCCACTTGGAAAATGCAGTGAGCTGATCTACCAGTTACTCCATGTTAAATTAAGCTTCACTTCATTAAAAGCTATGACCCACAGAAATGTAGCAAACAAAGCTACAGCGATTTGACCAAAGTAACTTATCACATTGAAGTTACTTTTTTCTCCACACGGTATCCACTCAGTCCTACCACTTTATACAGTCGGAAGTCCCAGATGTTTTGATGATGCACATGAGCTGCCACACTTGAGAGATGCAGAGGCATTAACACAGCTGTCATGTTGTGTATCTGAATGCGTATCAGAATGTGTTGACTGGGGTAAAACCAGTAGTAGCCTATATCCTTGTTGCTGAGTCCAAGTTGAAAGTATAACCTAATACGCCTGGTAAGTGGGTCCATGATGCAGTGAAACGCAGTGTGATCACGAATCCACAACATATGAATCTGGTGGGATTTAATGGCAAATTTAACAGTTTAGAATTTTCCTTTTCTTCAAATTCAGGGACAAATGAAACTGCCATTGAAACGGAGACAAGACAATTTTAACTCGTTTATCTTTACTGGTAGAGTATGCAGAATTTTCATAAAAATTAAAATGTACTCTTAACAGGAATGATCCTGCTCAATCCTCATCTCTGGGCCTTTGTACTTGTGTGACAGTGTCTGTGTGTGCCTCACCCCCCTATAGACCCCCTCCTCACCTGTTTTGTTAATATTAAGCTGGACTCGAGACACTTCTGGGCGTAGAACACAAGATTTTATGAGTGATGACCAGCCAATCACAGCGCACCCAGTGTGCATGTGACTTTGTGTGTTGCTGATAGCGAGTAGGAGAAGCTATCCCGGAGAAGCTACGATAGTGGCCACATTCTATATCTGCAGCGTATCTCATTTACCTGTGGGAAGTCAGGTGTACGACTTTTAAAGTTACTCTCACGTGATGCTGCAGGTGCTCATAGGGCTGTTTTTTACTGTCTATGGTGTGTTTACGACACTACGACTGTCAGCATACTAATAGCTACGGTCAGGGGCAGTGAGCATGCGCAGCAGCTGATACAGAGCCATGGAGGAGATGAGTTTGGATGCTGTTTGTAAACAAATAGATGAAAATGCATACCTTACATTAAACAATTTTTAAGATATGAAAGAAAATGGAGCGATTGTGTTTGCTGCTGCACCATATGCCCAATAATACAAGAAATCAGCAAAGCTAACAAAATGCTAATTGATTGTGTACACAACGGCGCTTTCATGTCATTACTGAAAATTTAGTCAAACCACGACCGTTACTACGTATCTGTGGTGACATTACAACCTGACGCTGCTAATCCTGGTTATATAGCATTATTTCAGGAAACTTAACATGTTAATTAGAAGAAGGTCTGTTTCTTTTTCAGGATTCCTCACTGACAGACACCACAACAGGAAGAAATTTTGGTGTAACTTGGTGTTTACAGTGAAACTGAGACTCACCACAAACAGATGAATGAGTTCTTTTGAGGGATGTAATGGTCCAATAAGTAACAGTGTTTATCTTGCAGGGGTTTATCCCACTTTACTGTTCATCTGAGCTCATGAAGACAAACTACGCACATGAAGTTTCTTTTTTAATTTACTGAATTCCTCATCCCAGAAACCAGTCTGTGATCTATTCATGTTTGTTTAAGGATGTGATTTGAGGTTAGACATGCATCAGTTCCAGTTCAGCTTCCAGCCATCCTTTGAATAATGGATGCAAGTCAAAAAGAAACGTCCCTAAAAATGACATATGCAAATGTACATGTGTGCAGATGTTTCATCTTTTGACATGTGCTCATGTATGGTTGTTTCCTCTTTGACATGCGAGTTTCTTGCTCCATAAAACCGACCGTATGAAGATAATGGCACTGATTTGCACACTGCACCCTTTTCTCCCCGTCCCTGCGTTTTGTTCATCTTAAATTGGCTTGAATGGAAATCAAATTGAAAGCGGCTCTTAGCGGAGGCTGACTGATGTTTCACTCTGCCTGCCCGTGCTTAACAGAGGACAGGTTTTCTCTGAGTGGATGGTTGAAGAGGGGGGTGGGGGGAGTCCGAACTCTTTGACAGAATTGTAAAGCGGCAGAATGAACAGATGTCTCCCAATGATTAATGTTCCTCCCTGCCTTGCCTCAGAGGAGCTGCGTGCCCATGCATCTCTAACCCTACACCTCCTCCCCAGCACTCTATAAAGCTAATTTCTTTAACTCCCGCTTTCTCTGTCTTTTTCTATCTTCTCCCTCCACCTTTTATTTCCCCCTCTAGTAACATCAACTTCAATTTCTTGCATTTTTGAAAAATAAAAAAGAAGCACTGCCTTTCACATCAATTTCATGGAGAAAATCTTCACTTCTATTCGGTGCCTTGGACCTGAAGAACATTACAAACGCTGTCGTGTGTGAAGGTTTGAAGGAAATCCCCTTGTACTATAATGTTAAGACTACAGACATCAAGGCTGTGTTGTGAGGATCAATCATGAGGAGAAACAAATAGAAACTGTCTTTCTTTCAACTTTAATGAAATAACACCTGGGAAGCCTTTGACATATAGAGTAAGGCTGCCCCCTGCTGGTTAAGTTGGAAAGAAATCACTATTTCCTTCACTGACACAAAATGAATTAAAACTAAAGGTTTTTTTTTCTGTTTTTGAGCTTTTCTCTCTCCAATTTCCCCCAAAAATATCATGTTATTTTTCCATGTCGACATCAAAAGATTTAATTTAAAACAGTCTCACATCAAACAGCTGACTTCTTCTCCAATATTTATTGTTTTCTTAACTCTTGGGAAAAAATTCAGGGTAAAATAAAAACAGTCATCCTTAGCGCATCCTTAGAACCTGCACCATCTCTTATCTGTCTCCTTCTTTCTTCATATTTTTTTGTTTTTCTTTCTGAATGGGTCCAGAAAGAAGCACAGACCAACAGCGCCCCCTGCTGCTTCTTTGTAAAGACAGAGGAAACCCACACACAGTCTCAGGGGAAATTGCCCATTAAAATCCAGCTCTGCATGGTAATGAATACCAGGCCTATGGTAAAGGGCTTGCATTAAATATTTACACTCCTGGTTAATATTTCATATGGTAATTTTGTATTTAAATTGGATTTAATATTTAATATAAATACAGAGCTAAGTGGGGTGTACTATTCTCAAACAGCGTTCCAGACACCTTCCATATGACTGCAGGGAGTGAATATGACACGGACAGCATACATATGTAGATCCTCGGAGCAAGAACACACACGCACCACGTAGGACACACAGAAAGTCTATTCACTCCTGCAGAGGGCGGTTTATCAGTTTCTCCTCTGAGATGAAGTGAGAGAGGTCAGAGCGGCTGCTTAACAATCCGTCAGGCAGTTTGAGGGGTTTTTTTCTACCAGGAAGAAATTAACAGGGTATTATTTTACTGCGACTTTGGATTATATGTCAGGAAGAATCTCTGCAAAATTTTCAGATTATTACAGAAATGCAGACATTGAATTTGAACTCCAACCACTGTGGTTGGATGTATCAGGAGGAGGCTGTGAAAAGGCCTGTGGGGAACCATCTCCAGGAGAGCAGAGCATGATGACAATGAAGACAAAGGAGCTGATTGTCAGAGGAGGAGAAAAGCACTGATGACCCTGTTTTCAACCAGGTAGCCAGAGTGATCATAAAGGAGCAATTTGTGCACTTTGGAGTGGGCCATTAATGCTGGAGCTGTCTTAAAGAAGACTTCTACTCTTGATTCTTCTCAAGGACAATGTTCTCCTATCAAGGGCGATATGAGGAAAATATCATAGGCATCGGCGTCGCCAGACATATTTTACTGGGGCTCATGCCACAGTAGAGATTTGCAGTGCCCCAGTATAAATTTCACCAGTAAAAAAAAAATACCTTTAAGAATCAGTTTTAAGTCTAGTTGGCATAATCTACAGAGTGCACCATACATGGTCATTCATTGCTACTGGATTCACTGACTCCATATGAACAATCTGCACATGACTCTTTAAGTATACAAGTATACAAGAGATGCTGCTTTCATGTGTTGTTGGGATATCTGAGCTCCTGAGTTGGGAATCAATCATTATGATGTGCTGTAAAGTTGTATGTGGGGTAAAAACATGGATGCTACGAAGAAGAGTAGCCTATTTTAATGCTCCGATCAGACATCAGAAGTTAATGATTCTTTGATGCTTTTTTATAAACACCAAGTAATTTGTCCGTCTGTCGAAAGAACGATTCTGTATTTTCAGCGTATGTCATTTACCTGCAGGAAGTCAAAGGTCATTTCAGTCTTGACCCTTGTCCTGGCCTGATTGTAGGTCTGCTGTGATTCCTGGGGTCTGTGACTGGTGTCAGGAGAAAAGACTGGCAGGTTTACCCCCTGTTCTCCAGCAACACACCAGAAAGTTCTCCTGTCAATGCAAAATTTCGTCATCACAACCTCTGAATACAGTGACAGACATGACACAGCCATGTTGTAAAAAGTGTTTATTAACAGAGGTTGTTTGGCTCAATATGTGACAGGTGCTGATAGATTCTAGAGATCTGAGAAACTCAGGAGTCATGGACCTGATGAGACAGTCAGCATGGCAGACATCTGCAAGTGTGAGATAAAAACTATTTAAATCAGTTCACATGATAAACAATGCACAGAGTTCATCAAAATCAAAAAGTCATGTTTACCTGAACATTAATGTAGAAGTATTAAAAGGATTTTCTTTACAAAAAATACTTCAGGGGCACATGAGGGGCATTTTATCTATCTATCTATCTATCTATCTATCTATCTATCTATCTATCTATAAAACGTGTGTGTGTGTGTGTGTGTGTGTGAGAGTGCGCGCGCGCATGTGTATGTGTGCGTGGCGCTAATTAAACAGCATTAGGAGCAAAGATACGATTTTACAGTCTGATGAAGCAGCATATTTCACTCATATCTGTTGTCAGTTCCACTCAAAATTTGAACTCATTCACAATCAGAGAAACAACTCAGTTTTGGGAGACATTAATTATTGTTATTTTTTAAATTATTATTGTGAAACTTCGGAGAACCGAGTGCGTCTTTGCGCACTACTTACGCACTAGGGCGGTGCTTTTCCAGGCTTTCTGCCGTTGATTCATAGCTGTGGTGGTGTTGTCTTTCTTCTTTAATCGGTCCTTTTCCTCCTCATAAGCCTCCATGAGGATTTCTGCCCCTGACGCCGCTCTCGTTGCCATGGTGAATCGGTGAATCTGTGATCGACGGCGGGGTCTATTTAACAAATCCAGTGTGCGCACTGATCCAGGATTGGTTTCACCTGGTTTGATGAATCCGTGTCCGTTCATCCTGGCTTAGTCTTTGTGCAACCGACTGAGCCTGGGTGCTCTTGTTTTGGATTCACTGAACCAGGCTCAAGCATTCATCCTGGATATCTTAATCCTACTTTTGTGCAACGGACCCCTGGTTCTCCTGTGAGTTATCATTGACTTTTGAAGTCCTGTTTTTCCAGCACCTGCAGAAGTTTCTGTTTCCTGTTTTTCTAGAGCTTTTTTTGTTCTTACCATAGACTGGTTCTTACTTTTAGTTCTGATAAAGAACTTTTTGAACTCATTCAGTTGTGCGTTTGGGTCCTCAAAGAGGTTTTTGTCAGTTAAAACCTATGATTAAAACTAGTTATTAGTATTAATTCTTAAGTTAAAGTGTACACTGATTCATACTAAAAGCAAAACCAAAAAGGAACAGAGAAGGAGGAAAGCAGGAGAAAGAAAGAGAGCTACAGTAATGAAGCAAAAAAAAATCTGCCAGTTGACACATGATGTCACATGTTGTCAATGAGACGCTTCTGAAGAAAGTGAGAGATCTCAACAATACCGTGAAGGTCAAAATCAACATCTTTATGTAAGAGTTTTGGTGAAAACCTTGCATTTTAATAAAAATCTCGAAACTCCTACATTAGTAAGAAGACATGACGAAAGTTTTTGAGCCGCCGCTCGCTATGTGCATGCCCAACTTAGAAGGCCCTTTAGTCAGCAAATCAGAAGCTCAGTTAGTCAGGAAATTTGTTCGGATTGATATTCAGTTGATATTCAGAAGTCTAAGTTGTTTTTCTGAATAATAGGCCTTCTGATTTTCTGACTCATAAGCCTTCTGAGAATAAAGTTGTCTCTATTCTCAATACACTGCAATATGAAAGCTGGGAGCTGCATGAAAATAGACCTTGGGAGCACATTTGGCCTTAGACTACACTTTGGACATGCCTGAGTGAAGACACCACCACTTACTTTAAAGCTTTGGGACCGTTTGTAAAAATGTGTTTGAGACTTTGTCCTTCAGGTTCATCTCTCTTGTCAGAGCTTGTGGGTGAAAGTTACATTAAAACTCTTCCATAAGTTAAAATCAACCCACTCTAATAAAAATAAACTTTCTTCTCTAACCCCTGCTTCCGTATGTTATTGGCAAGTATCACTTTGAATGTCTGTATTAAGGCAGAAACAACAAGAGAGGATTTGATCTGCTTTGACAGAATCCAGATTTTTAAATTTTGGGTCATGACACAGATTTCTGACATGCAGCACAGACTGGTGAGGATTAATCTGACTTATTTCATCTTATTTCTTCTGGACGCAGTGAAAGAATAAGACTGACAGTAGCAGGAAAGATCTGGGACTCATTGGGTTTTGATAAGCCGTCAGATCAGACCGGCCTGAGGAAGAACAGCAGCATGGGAGACATTTGTTTCCACCAGGAGAGTAAACAGCTCTTTTACAGTTGTTTTCTTTTCTTCTTCTTGGCTCTCGGACATTATGTGGTTTTCCGAGGTAGAAAGTGATGGAGGGGGATTCACATGGCTTTCCCATCAAAGCGACCAGCGCAGACAGAAGCAATCAATCACCAGAATGAGCTCCAGGTTGACGAGGTTCAGACCGATTGTTAGCTCTCCGCTCTGACACGTCTTTGTCGACCATTTATCTCCTGATTGTTTCATTTGTCTTCATTTTATCCCTCCGCTCTGATACCAGTCTCTCTTGTAGCGGCAATTGTGAGGAGCCAGCTAAGACATGAAATACAGGTTAGGTCTGAAATGTAGAGAATGAAACCAAATTTGTCTGACAAATAAATAGAATAATTGAATCAGGTTAATATGGATACTTATGAAAGAAGCTAATAATTATTACTTTATTATTATTATTATTATTATTATTATTATAATTATATAAATGTGCCTTTTTAAACAGTCAGGGTCTATGAAGAAGATTAGGGCCACTGGACAAAAAAAAAGAAAAAGAAAAGAAAAGAAAAGAACCTTCAATAATTTTCTTTTAAGTTTCCTCTGAGAAAAAAGTCAGAATTCTGACTTTTTGCAGAGGAAACTTAAAAAAAAAATAAAAAAAAAAAACATTGGAGCTTTTTTCCTTTTTTTCTTCACTGGCCCTAATCCTCTTCTGCACAGGCACACTCTTCATTGCAGAATAAGAAAAAACATTAATCATGTACACATGATAATCAACAATACTTCATTTCAGGATTATGAAAACAAAGATAGTGTCCCCTCTGTGACATGCTGCAATTACTCAAATAAATGTAACCCTTCATATTCCACCCAACTCTGGCCTATTTACCATGTTTTGTTTCAGAGCTTATAACTGTAGAACCACAAGGTTGAAATTCAACAGTGACACCTCATTTCAAAGACTGAAATCTCTTGGTTAAAAAAATGTCATGTTTTTATATGTGGCTGAAGTCCACATCAGGATAAATGCAGCTGAAACAGGTTTTTTAGTGTGTTTTATATATTTTTTTTAATCAAATTTTGAACACCATTAACTTCAAGATGCTTCAAGCTCCACCTCATTATTTCTACACCTTATCATCAACATATGGGTGAAACTTAACCCTGTGGTGCATAGTGGTCACTACAGTGGACACCTATTTAAAAGTATTTTACTCCTAAATTCAATGGTTTGTGTGGTGGAAATTCATATTAGCCTGTGTCAGGATATTTTTATTCTTCTTAGGGCCTGAAAAAATGTTTTCAAATTTTTTTCCCAAACTCATATATATTTTAAAAAAGTTATAGACAAACATTTGAGGGTGAAAAAGCTTATGAACTATAAATTATTCAGTACTAGAATGGATGAAAGAGAGTTAAAATGTTGCGCAAAGCATTAAAAAAGATTATTTGTGAAATTACCCCCCCAAAAAAAGAAAAAGAAATAAAAAAAAACTCATATTTACATTAAGTTCACACTGTTTTATGTTGAATACTCAGTTACAAACATTTGGGGGGAAAAAAAGAAAACTTTTTTCATGCCTCAAGACAAGTAAAAACACCCATGAGATAAATCCTGACATGACTTTCAATATTTATGCATCGAAGTGTAAAAAACTCATGCGATCCATGTGGTGACAGACCAAAGATAGATCTCCTTTGATTTGGCCATTTGCGTTGTGGTGTAGAGATAGTGCTGCCAACTCACCACAGTAGGTGTTGGTAATGCACCTTAAACTGAGCGAGAACAGAAGAAGAATGTTTGTGTATGGGAGAATTAAGTTTTATGTTCGCTGCCATGTTTATTAGCTGTAACATCCAGGTGTTGACACTCCTTAGTTTCCTCCTCTTGCTGGTTGTTCTGTCAGCAGTGATCCGATCAGAAATCTTAAATATTCAACAATTTTACAATCCTCCATCATGGAGTCTCTGATGAAGCAGTTTAATAGTCATATTGACTCCACACACTTGGGGATCATTTGGGCAAATAATCTGCAACAATGAGCCCAGAATCAGGTCACGCCAACTCAACTCTGGCTTAAAAATCTTCCAGTGTGGACATCCAGAAAACCAATCCACATGAGTCCATTTCTCAGGTCTGTACACTGGCTTCATGTCTTCCAGAGAACAGATTTGAAAACAGACTGCTGGTTTATAAATCACTAAATGGTTTCAGGGTCCAAAGCAATCAGTGATCTTCTCAGACAGCCCAAACCATCCAGACTGTCCAGATCAGCTGGGACTGGACTGCTGAGTCCGAACCAAACATTGTTGGAAAGCCAACAATTTCCCTGCTGCACTTATCTGAAACATAACCCAGCAATCTGTGTAAGCTGTAAGGTCTGCGGCCATTCTCTGCTTCAGCTCTCCTGCTGCCACACTCTTAGCACCACCGTCTCCTCAGGGTTCAGCACGCAAATAAATCTGCGGAATAATGAGACCGGTGGACTAGACACCAAATACAAACAATATCAGGAAGCTGCAATAAAGTTGTAACCAATGCTACATCAGTTGTCTGCCTGAAATTATCCTGCACTCTAACTTTCACTTGTATCTTTTATAACTCTCATATATTTTTTAGCTACTATTGAAGCTGTATCTCCTTCTGGCTTTTAATAGACTGCATAAATCATTCAAAAATGCCCTCTGATAATGTGTGTTTGCCTTGTTTCATGACGTTTGATGATTTGTGTGAAGCACTTTGAATTGCCTGGTTGCTGAAATGTGCTAGTGTATTAATAAACTTGCATTGCCCGCAGACATTTATGTTTGTGCCAGTTCCACATTGAGTTTCATGGGCAGATTTAATCCCAAAGATGAAGTGTTTATTTATAATTTGGGGTTATAAGGACAGAAGTTTGAGTATTTTCTCCCCCATTATATGCTTTCCTGCTTTAACTCCTTACATCCCACCCAATTCTGGTCTAAAAACATACCACATTTTTTAAAGCTTATGAGTGAAGAACCTGAAGAACCTCATTTGAAAGATTAAAGTCTCTCGTTTCAGAAAATGTCATGTTTTTTTTATAAATGGCTAAAGTCCACATCAGGATAAATGCAGCTGAAACTGTTTTTTCCTCTTCAATTTTTGAACACCATTAACTTCAAGATGCTTCGTGCTAGACATAAGACATCAACCACATCACTTCTACACCTTATCATCTACATCTGGGTGAAATTTGAGCTTTCTAGGTAAGAGTTTGACAGTTTTTAGTCTCAGGTGACCAAACAGTAGCAGCTGCATTCTCATTTACCACAGTCCAGTCTGAAGAATTTATGTGAACGAAACCAGCTGTATTAGTGCTCAGTGTCCTCTTAGTAGTCAACTTTGTTCATGCTGTGAAAAGGTTCCCTAAAAAAAACGTGAAATTATCGCTCCCAGTCACAGATTGTACCTCTGCTGTCGCGCACATAAATGTATATGAATATATGAAAAAAAAAAAAGAAGTCTTTTCGACAGCCTAACCAGTTACAGCAGGCTTAGTGTAAACTGTAGGCTATTGGTTACTGTATGTGTGATTGACAGGACTGATAACCAATAAACAAGCCTGTTAGGAGGCTTTATGCACCCCCACAGACTGCGACTGTCCAGTCAGGCAGAGAGAAGTTCTTGTATAAATCAGGCTAGTCTCAACATGGAAACACGTTTGTCTTGGAGCTAGAAGTACAAGGAAATAAAATATGCCAAGCTTCGCCAGATTCACATTGAAAAGGAAATGCTATAAGACTGTGAAGCTGCTGTTATTGATGAGAACGGACACGACAGACAGACAAACAACAGACTTTACAGGAAATTTCACCGCTTGGAATAATTTGATGAAACAACACTTTTGATATGATTGAACTCTGGGTTCCTCCAGTAGAAAGGTGAGTGAATATTTAGGGTGGGGGCCATAGATGTTGCGTAATGACCTCAAACGGGTAGGTTGTTACCTCAAGTTTACACTGTTTTATGTTGAATACTCAGTTTCAAACATTTGGGAAAAAAAGAAAAGAAAACTTTTTTCATGCCTCAAGACAAATAAAAACACTCAAGAGAAAAATCCTGACATGACTTTCAATATTTATGCATCGAAGTGTTAAAACTCATGCGATCCATGTGGTGACAGACCAAAGATAGATCTCCTTTGATTTGGCCTCTGTGGTGTAGAGATAGTGCTGCCAACTCACCACAGTAGGTATCCCAGTTGTTGTGATCGCCATCTGATTGATTCTTTCATTAATTATGTTTTGTCGTTCAAGTAAACTGTAAGACTTAGAGGCTCAAATGTGACAAATCTCAGCATTCTAATGCAGGGTGCGTTCCAATGTTTGACAAAGGTGTTACTGTTGATACTTAACGACATCAGAGGAATGGCAGACAGGTCACCTCTGGGAGAATAAGAGGTTAAAGAAACCACTGCAGAGGATTAAACTGGGAATCTAATCCAAAGCCATCAAATTAAAGTTTTGTGACAACAGTGCCTGAGGTGAGATGTTCTGTCCAACTGAACTGTCAAACAAATGCTACAAAAGATGCATATAAATCTCTCTGATGGTCACTCCAGTTATCAGACATGGAAGTGCATTAGACACTTTCCTGGCAGGAGCAGGTGAATAAGGATGAGAATCAGGAGCTGGGAGGATGAAGGGAACTGTCTGTTGTTCAGCATGTAGACATAATCACAATGTTCAGGAAAGGACAAAGCTTTCCTTCCAGCTGGAAAATTTATACAATTACATCCATGATATCTTTGAGTGTGCTAACTGGTTTTCTCATCAACATCTCTGAACCAGTTTCTGCTTCAGTGAAGGCTTTCTTCTTTTTCTTTCTTTTCCCAAAGACTGCTTTTAAAAACAGCAGGCATGACATTGGAAGTCATGTCAGAGGTTTGCTTTTGTCTGTCTAGGAAATCAGTGCTAAGTGGTGTTAAATCACAGTCATCCAGTGTTTACACACCCTCAGGTCAAACAGCACAACCGCAACCTTCCTCTTCTCCACACTGAAATTAAAAAATTAAGGTCAGAGTCTGCAGGAGCATGAAATTAAGATCACAATATAAAAACCTCTGATCCAATATTAGCTCTGTTAAAGCGAGGCTATTTCAGGTCTTTGCACTGAAAGGGGCAAAATAATAATAACATAACAGTGAAATTAGAGTATACATACTCTGAGCAGCTTTATCAATAAAAGAAACACTGTTGTTTGAGATAAAAATCATACAAATCTTTGAGTTGCATGTATTCTAATACCGAAGATATTCATTTGGAATTGTAGATTTGAAATTTACAGGTTTTTTTATGGTCTTGTTTGCTGTCAAAGGTCAAAAAAAGGCTTGACTCTTTGTTTTAGTTTTTCATATCAGCTTGAAAACTCACAAGGAATGCCAAACAGTCAAAAAAAAAACAAATTAAAAAACCACAACACTTTGTATAGAGGCCTATTTCTCGGAAAATGAGTGAGGGTTAAGAATATCAACTAAATCCTAATTAACTGTTTGATTGACTTGTCTTCTGATTAACTGGCCTTCCAACTACTGGGCTTTAAAAAATTTCAGACTAACAGGCCTCTAACCAAGCAGCCTCTGAAAAAGAGCCTTTTAATTTTTGATCTTTTGAATTTTTGGATTAGGAACCTCTAGTTTTCTGACTGACGAACTGGCCTCCCAGCTAACAGGCCATCTGTCCAACTGGCCTTTTGAACAAAGGTCCTTCTGATTTTCTGATGAACTGAACTTACAACGAAAGGAAACCTGGACTAACAGGCTTTCTGATTTTCTGACAAGCAAGTCTTCTTACAAATAGGTCCTCTGACTGACAGGATTTAAGACGAACAGGCCTTCTTTTTAACCTGTTTGGATATTAATGAGTTACATAGAGTGATAATTAAACTTCCTTTGGCCAATATTTGAATTGTCCTAGTTGTGTGTCACCATGTGGCAGCGCCGTGCTTATTATTAAGTGCGGTCCGGCTTATGTGTCCTTCCAGTCCCTTTTACACTGTATGTTGGGTGCCATCCCTGTCTGGTGTCGGGTCTGTTCTGGCTTATGTGGCTTCCACAACACCGTTGCCCCCCCCAGGTGTCTTTAAAACCCATCCAGGTACATGTTTTTGCCCTTTATATCCTTCGTATGTGCTTGCATTCCTGCCATAGTGCGCGCCCTGGCTGCACTGCTTATTCTGTTGCTTGTGTTACACTGAGTCTCGGCTGCTGTGTTGAACAGGCTGCTGTTCAGGTGGCCCTCTTAGAGTGTGGCACCATGTTTTTCTGACTTATCCCTTTTTGGGATCACAAGTTGCTCCCTCTGTCCGTTGTGCACTCTGTGCGTAGCATTGAAAAACTTTTTTCTTGGCACAATGTTTTTCATACTGAACTTTTCCACTTTTGTGCTATTTTTTAATCTTACGAAGTAATTTTGAGATCTCTCCCTCTTAACAGTGAGTAAGAGCAACAGTCTACTCAGCCACCGTGTGCAAAGTGCAAGAAATGATGCCATGTCTAAGTGCCATGGGTGTTTACAAATACAGTTCTTGACTGGTTTTGACCTGGACCCCCGAGATCCCCCTCAGGTCCCTTTATATCCCCACCTGGTATTGCTTTTTAGCCCTTATCCTCCTGTATGGAAGTCTGCGTGTGTGTCTGCGCACGTCCTGGGCGTATTGCTAAGTCTGCTGCTTTTGTTGTTACACTGAGTCTCGGGCTGCTGTGTTGGACAGGTTGCTATTCAGCAGTTGTGTCGTGTAAATCTTTATATCAATTTTTATGTCAGATATAGAGCAGCTTCCTTTGTGTGTGTGTGTGTGTGTGTGTGTGTCTGTGTGTGTGTCTGTGTCTGTGTGTGCTGTATTATAGCGCTCCCTGCTCTTTCTCCTATGTGTGGTCTGCTCTGCGCTTTGCGGTGGCCTCAGCTCTCACCCTTTAGTTAATATACGTTCTGTTTTTTTCTTCTTTTTTGTGTCTATTTTTACGTATTTTAAATGTATCTTTCTGAAGTTCATTGAACCTTTTTAGTTAGTCTCGTTTCAGGATTTTTTATCCTTTTGAATCAATCTGAACTTTTGTAAAAGGCCTATTTTGAACACTTAAACGGGAGTTTTGTCCCTCTGTGTGTTGATATAATAAACTTTTGAACTTATTCGAAACCTTGTTTCTGCCATCATGAGTTCTTATAAGTTCTTATGATTTTCTTCCTCTCCCTTCCACTGTCTGATGCCAGCTCGACATTTTGACCCGTGTGTTGCCTCTGCTTTTACCCTCAAGACCCTCGGGTCCCCCCTGAGGTGCCTTCATATCCCAACCAGGTGGGGCGTTTTTCCTTTTCCCACTGTCAGTGGTGCGTGTGTGAGGTCTGGGCACCTTTACTCCTTCATAACACTGAGTCTCGGCCTGATTTATTTTAAAATCATGGTTTTCCTTAAATTCCTGTTTGGAAATAAAAAGTAAGTAACAAACAGTTTAAACTTTGAGTGGGGCCCCATGTTTTCTGGCTAAAGTAGGTGTTGGCAATCTTTTTTAACCTGCTTAGATATTAAAGTGAGTTCCATAAAGTGATAATTAAACTTCCTTTGGCCTATATATGAATTGTCTTAGTTGTGTGTCACCGTGTGGCAGCGCCATGCTTCTTATTAAGTGTGGTCTGGCTTATCTTTTTTTTCCATGCCCTACCAGTCCTATGTGGGTCCTTAGAATCAGCCCTACTGTAGACTTCTTGTTGACCCCTTTCACCACCAACAGTGTCAGGACTCTACCAGGGGGATCTTCATTTATAGTCACGCCATTGTTCCCCAAGTATATTCATAATTCAAATGCTTGATGGGGTTTAAACATCAAAATGCTCAATCTGACATGTTGTACATTCAGTGTGTGAGCTTCTTGCTGGCTGCGTATCATAAGTGGCTAACAGGTGGATGAATCTGTCGTGCTTGGTATGGGCCACAGGTGTGGTAATTGGCTTGAGCTAAGCTTCCTCTCTGTTTAACTGAATGATGCCCTGTCGGTGCTTTGTGATGCGCGCTGTGGTTCCTGTTGATTCCTGGACCCCTAGGATCCCCCCAAGAGCCTTTTTTTATCCGGTCGAGGTACGGCGATTTACATTTACCCTGTGTCAATGGTGCGTGTGTCGCTCTGGTCACCTGAACTCATTTGTCTTACACTGAGTCTCGGGCTGCTGTGTTCAACAGGTGGCTTATGTGTCCTTCCACTCTCTTCCACTGTATGTATGATTCCCTCTCCATGTTCTGTGCTGTCTGTTGTGGCTCCCTAAACCACCAGGTCCCCCTCAGGTGCCTTCATTTCCCATCAAGGTGGGGCGTTTTACCTTTACCCACTGTTGGTGTTGGGTGTGAGAGATCTGGGATCCTTTACTTATTTCTTACACTGAGTCTCGGCCTGCTTCGTCTTTTTTTAATCTAGGTTTCAAATTAGCTCTTGTTTGGAAATAAAAGTGAGTTACAGAGAATGATATTTAAACTTCCTTTGGCCAATATATGAATTGTCTTAGATGTGTGTCACCGTGTGGCAGTGCCTTGCGTATTTTTAAGTGTGCATCTGCTTATGTGTCTTTCCCCTCCCATACAATTCATGTATGGTACCCTCTGGGTGTTTTGTTGTTTGTGCTGTGGCTCGTGTGTCTTCCTCAACACCGATGCCCCCCTCAGGTGTCTTTAAAACCTATACAAGTACCTGTTTTAGCCCTTTTCATCCTTTGTATGTGCGTGCGTTCCTGCCTTTGTGGGCGCCCTGGCTGTTCTGCTTATTCTGTTGCTTGTGTTTCATTTTTTCCTGGGCTGCTGTGTAAAACAGGTGGCTTTGTTAGGCCCTCTTTGAGTGAGGCACCATGTTTTTTTGGCTTATGCAGGTGTTGGCAATCTTTTTTCACCTGTTTGGAAATTAAAGTGAGTTACAGAGAGTGATACTAAAACTTCCTTTGGCCAATATATGAATTGTCTTAGGTGTGTGTCACTGTGTGGCAGTGCAGTGCTTATTACTAACGTGAACTCTTCAGTCTTATATAGTCCTCCATGTCACACTGACCTCATGCAGCTATTCCTCTTTGGGTTTGGATTTCTGTTTTTCCCTTTTAATTTTTGTTTTTTCACATTGAGACTTGGAGACAGAGAAGAGGGATGGATTACAGTGTAGTAGCACTTTGTTTTATCATTGTCTGTGTCAGAAAAGTCAGTGGACAGTCTGAGCGTCTGCTCAAGGCTGGCTTTCAAAGAACCATCAATTCAAAGAGACATAAATAACCATTGTTACAGCCTGGTTTTTAAAATGGTTTGGGTTCAATTCTTAAACATCACAGGTGGGTTGAATTTTTTTTAATGACTCCTTATTTCTGAAGATGTCAATCTTATGAATTACACCAACCTTGTCGATGTCTACAAAGAAGCTAAAGGTTCACCTCTTAGCTCATCCTACTCACACAAATTAGGTTGAGTTCTGTTCTGTTGAGTTCTGTTCCCAGTGGCACGCACAGAGTTTTTGAAGAGCAGAGAGAAAACAAAAAAAGCTCTTTTGCACATGTCTTTGCCACTTAAAAGGGCAGTTCATCACACATTTTTGCCTCCAAAGAGGGCACATTTGTGCACGTTCACCAACTTTAAAGAAGCTCAGTATTAAAGTCTCCAGATTACTTTAGTTCCAATGATAAAATACCAGAAGAGAAACTGACATGGTAGCCCGTTTGTAAAATCCTGTATGTTGTGAACAGTTGTTCCCTTCAGAGAGCAGCGTTATTAATGTAACTCTGTCAGCAGCATTTGGTGGTCCAGGTGTTGCTCTGTCTGGTTACTGCGCACTGTTGGGCTGAATAAACTGCTACCATCCATCCTCTTTATAACTTTATGATAATCTGATAAATATAAAGATTAAATGGGCTGCATTATTTATTTACACATCCTGTATTTACATAAACATTAATCTCATTCAAGGAACTGTGGCCACTGCCTAACAATGTATCAAAGAAGGTTCTCATCAAGTGGCAACCTCTTGTTAAAATTTGTTTCGTGTGGATGGCTAAAGGTGGTCTAACCAAATATTACAGCATGTGACCTTTCTTTTGGTGGCAACTTTTTTTTTGGCCAGGCAGTGTACATTATACAGTCTATGACACTGATTCACAACCTGTGGGTCGCAGCCCCCTGGTGGGCTGCGAGGGTATTGCAAGTAGGCTGCCAAGTTATTTCCAAAATAGTATGATGTGTGTGTGTGTGTGTTGGTGGGAGGGTGTTATTATATGGGGACACAAACATACATAATAATGTAAAGCTCAGTTATTTTTTTAAAGATATTACATAAAAATTCCTCCAAGAAGGCATGTTAGAGCCCAGTGTGTAACATTGACCTGAAATGTAATAAATTAACTGCCTCATAGTTCCCCCATAGTTTCTAATGGACACATGAGCATCAAAACCGGACCATAGAGCGACAGGACACTTTGTAGCCATTTTTTTTAAAATCATTAGTGTTTCCTTTCTTTCTTTATCATTTTTTATTTTTGAAGATAATTGATGATTTTAAAAAAGTCTGTTGTCATAGTGAGATTGTTCTTCCAATGTCTTCACTATTTACAGTGTCCAAGTTTGATGCAGCCAATTGTAAGCCATAACAGATTGTTCACACAGAATCAGGAACCAGCTAATCCCGTTGTCCTACTGCACTCATCCACATCATCTCAATTTATATCCTTCCCTAAAATAATCCTTTACTGTTCAAGCCTCTCTCTTCTACCCTTAAAATTACACAAAGATACCATGACAGTGTCTCTTCCCCAGGGACATTTCTCGCCCCTGTCATGCTCTTAACTAAGACATTTGGTCACAAATAGCAAAGTTTAAGGATCAGTCAGTGAAGAAAAATACTGTATAACCAAACTCTATTGTACGCAAGTGTATGTGTGAAGAAGACTGTAGTGTGATGTATAGATATATGTCCACCAGAAGATCCATAAAGTGGAATGAGGCTGTGGTATGACAGATCAGCAAAAAGAACAGCAAATATGATGTCTCCTTCTCTCCTTGTATCGTTGACACACAATGTTCAAGTGTGTGTGTGTGCCTGTGTGTGTGTGTGTGTGTGTGTGTGTGTGTGTGTGTGTGTGTGTGTGTGTGTGTGTGTGTGTGTGTGTGTGTGTGTGTGTGTGAGTGTGTGAGTGTGTGAAGGTTATGAGGACAGAGCCGTAGCCGTATGGCGAGGCAGGTGAAAACAGAGTTTATATGGATCCGTCCTGACCTCTAAATGTAAGAAATAAAGCGAACAGGGCAGGGTTTATTAGATTACTACTGATCTCTGGTGACAGGCTGCCCTTCTACGTATACAGACACATGTATCACACAGACTGATGCTGGGCTCAACACTTCCCCCAAGTGGAGAAATGATAACACATCAGGGGTCTTTTCTTCCAAATAATAATATGCATCCCCTAAATATATTTTGGGCTGGAAAATCACAGATTTTCAATACATAGACATCTCCTCTTACTTTGACTGAATCCTCCTTCCTTGAGCTATTTCAATCCTTCTTTCTTTTGGCACTAACTACCTCTTAATTTCTTTCTCCTTTTTTTGTTGGAATACAGCAATTTTTTCCTTTTGTTTCAACTTTTTATTTTCTGAAAAGGTGCATTACAAAAGTAAGGGGAAAAAAAACAACATATTTTCATCTATATACATGGATGAAGAACATTTTCTCATCCCACCCAACCCAAGGACCCAACTCAGTCCTCATCTTTCTTAAGAGCTACTAAAAGAGCTGTACTCTTATATAAATTTAGATCCAAATAAACTCATACACATTCATACAATACACTAAAATAATAGTGTACCCAATGTTGAAAAAGAGATGAAACTGTTCATACATGAGTGTGTCCATCGACATACAAATGCACATACGTACCCTTTAACTCAAATTTTGCTTTTGGAAGCATTTTTTCAGTATTTCAAACTACACAATATTTGACAAAGTGATCGCAACTGCGTTCCACTTTCATCAAGAAAAAATGTCATGTATAGTTCAGCCAGTGCCCGACTTCAGGCTAAAACTAGTAACCAATCCATTTGATCACTTGTTTTCTATTCAGAAGAAAATCTGACAAAAATAGTGATGAGCCTTTTGCTCCCAAAAATGTTAACAATGATTGTTTCCATAGAAATCATTGAGAAGGCCAAACGAAAGTCAAAGTTTCATTTTTTTTTCTTTATCTGGCCACCTCTCAGAGCTGTCCTGGGCCTAACTTGATGAAACACTCGGAGGTGCCTATTTGATAATTACTGTGATATTCTGACTCTTGCTCCCTATTTGTCTCCAGACTTTGGGTTTTGAGGTGGGTTATCTCATTTATTCTTCCTCATGGCCAAGTATGTGATGAGCAAAACGTATGACCTTTTTTTGTTAGCTTTTAACTCGGATGTCTTTGGCTTTATGTCTTCTTATATTTTCAGAAAAAGCCATGGGGTAATAGTGTGAGGGAACAACAGCCGATAACGGTCAAAGGGTTTGTTTTGTTTGTTGAAGTGTGGTTTTATGGGGTATTTATATTACCCACAAGGGATCCCAATCAGCTTTGGCTCCTCTGCCGTTTTTTTTTTTTTTTTTTTTTTTTTTTTAGAACTAACACAGAATACCTGCATTACAGCCCAGCTTGTTATAAGGAAAGAGGAGCAACCTAAAAAGCCAGTTGTTGTGTATAAACAGGACTATTAATCTGTCTGGCATTAATTGTAGTGATACCTGTGGCTGGAATAGGTAATGTCTGGAACACTTAGTTTCCCATGGGCACCATCACCAACTACAAAACGTGGCTGGGGGCTTTAAAAACATGGATTTGCTGTAGTTTCTGTTGAAGTAGACAGCTGTGAAGCATGATTTTATGGGGATTAATGTTTTATGATCTGCTTATTTTAGCATGATCACCCCTTTTCCACTCTGGGCAAAAATAATGATTAAAAAAGTCTTAGAATTAGCTCTCCTGTTGAAGCATCCAAACTTATAAATAAATACAGACCACAACTAATAAAGTCTCAATGAGCTTATTCAGGCTGCACAGGGATTGTTTAACAGACTGCAGAGGATCAATTGACTTTTTCACACCCTTGAGCACTTTTTTCAATTTTAATTGTGAATTTATTTTAATTGGATGCTCAGCATTTAAACACTGAGTTTTTCCTGCAAGGAAAAGAGAAAATTTTGAAATGTGTTGCTTGGCATTTCAACATCCTACATTTGCTGAAGAGAAATGCAGGCCCCCCTCTGTTTTTTTTTCCTTGTAAATTATTATTCATGTTATTTCTAACAAATAACAGCTCTCCCAGATAAATAAATAAATAACTGACAAAACCTAAACCCCACTTCTCGTCCTCCATGGACATCCAGTTAAAAAGAAAGTCAGTCTCATAACAAAGTATTTCGCTCACCCTCTGCAGAGATCATTCCGGGATGCTGCTATCTGGAATAAACTCCTTCATCCCTGCTGTTTTAAATATTTTGAACACAACTTGATGATCTTAACACAACCGTTAGACTGTTAACACTTTGCACATAGGAAAACATATGTATGCTATAAATCTTTTGCATGCACTGAGCACTGTGTATTTGGATTTCCCATCGTGGCAGACATTTATTTCTGATGATCTTTTGTTTGTTGTTAATTTACCCTTCAATCAGATATTTCTTTATTGTTGGTAGGTTCAGGTGGTAAGAATGTGATTCGTTATGTACAATGAGATTCATTCTAAAAAACAGAACCCCCCCAATAAATAAAGTCAACCCATGAAGTTCACAGAATATATGTAAACCAAATTGAAAGTTTTCCATTCTGTCCTGGATTCATAAACATTTTCAAAATTCAAATGTTATGCGTCTGTCTCCTTTGTGACGGCTTTTGTACTTCAACACAAGCTTTCTTTTAAACTGCGATTTAGGTGGTCTATTCCCTCTTTAAGGTTGATCCTATAGTACCTGGTTATTGGAGCAGAATTCAAACATTATTATAATTTTTTTTTTTTATTTCTTTTATTTATTTATTTAGCTAATATTTGTCAAATGGCAATGAGTGTTAACTGTACAGAATGCCGTTTATATCCATATTCATAGTATGATTATTATGATTATTATTATTTTATTATTATTATTTTTTTATGAAGCCATAACGCAGTCAGTGACACAAGTCGTTTAGATTTAGCCGAACCCTGATTGGTTAAAAAATACGATGACGCAATTTTTCTAACCAATCAGCTTTGTTCAATGACCCGGTAGTTGTCGCGGGAACTGCCGAGACACTCAAAACAAGAAACCGAAGAGAGAGACGTTTAACAAGTGACTGGCTGGAATGGTAACAAAAAGAAGCACCTGCTGTGAGTTCTGTATTTAAATGTACACTTTTATATCAATGATAAAGTATAGTGCTTCATTGTGCAGCGGTAGAGACGTAACTGTGCTCTTTTAGTCAGTTGTGTTACGAGCTAAAGAGCTTTGGCTGTTGTATTCCTGAAGCACCGGAAAAGACGTAAAAATTGCCTTCAAAATAATGGCGTCAACGTCTTCAAACTGAAAATTTTGCTTTCTAAGAGGATGAACTATTTTTTATGGTCCACCCCAACACTAAGAACCACTTCGATATAAATCTGTGAAACATTTGCACGGAATTTTACTGAAATGAGAATTGTTTTAGCGGACGAATTGGAGCACGGTTTTGTTTTGAAAGGTTTAACCAGAAATTGTAGGCATCAAGCCTCTTATGAGGAGCCCGTTTCCTGTTTAATATTTCTCTGAACTAGTTTATCTATGTACATCTGTACGTAATAAGGTGCTTTATCATGCATTCCTATTTCCCTTAGTTTACTAGGGTGAATTCGGTGAAAGATGCATTCGCTTACAGCCAGTCATGTCAATGTAATTCAGCCTTAATGTACAGTTTTTACTGATATCTGTCATAGACTAAATGATTCCTGTCACCATAAGTGGATTATTATGGTCAAATAACATTAAACAGGGTTCCTACACATCCTGTAAAAGTCTTAAAAAGTCTTACATTCATGTAAATGTTATATTCTGGCCTTAAATAAATTACTCAAAGGTCTTAAATCGGTCAGGGCAGGATTTGTTAATATTTTTATTTATTTATTTATTTATTTATTTTTGTGGGACTTCTAGAGAAGATTTAGAGTGAAAACTGCCATAAAAGCTGCTGGTACAATTTATCTGCATCCCAGCCAGGCAGTCTATGACTTTGGGCCACTATTTGCACATTTACATACAGATATTACCAATGAGCAACTTTTTGTTCAATAAACATTCAAAAAGTAAACTTGAATGAGTCTCATTAAGTGGCCCACACTATGGTTGTAACGCATCAGGACCCCCCAACCATCGACCATATTTATGTGTTTTTGGTCTTAAATTTCAATCAAAGTGGCATTAAACAGGTCTTAAAAAAAGTTTTAAATTTGACTCGCCAAAACCTGCAGGTACCCCGTGAAATGATTGTGGTGGAAACTAGTAACTCATAGCTGTACCCGACGATGTTTTTTTTTTTTTTTATAACATTTGAAGAACATTTTGCGATTAAAAAAAAAAGCTCAATGTGCCACTATGTTGATCAAAATCAAGTATGAAGCTGTATGTATTTTTGTGAATTCCTGCCATTAGATAACTGGACTGTGGCGGTCAAATGTCAAGCATTTAATTTTAATTTAGTGGTGCCAAATTTTGTGTTTTGGCCAACATATAATAACTAAGAAGAGTAATGAAAACTTAAATGCCATATCACGTGCCCTGGGAGACCTCAAAAAACATATCAGTTTTTATTGAAAAGCATATATTCTGAATTTAATGCGTATGAGGGTAAGTGTAGCATCTGAATTTCCCCCCAGGATTTAGTGTGTGTATGATTCAGATTATCATCAATTAAAGTGACTTAAGATATTCCCACAAACTTGGATTTCCCTGTGATCTACTGGCTTAATTAAAGACAACATATAAATAAGAGCTTCATGACCTTTATGTTAGCCAAATTTAAGCCTCTGATGTTGTAAGGACAGCAAGTTTTTATTCTAATGAATACAATTTTTTTTACTACAGCTACATCTGTGAAATTGTTTCACAAGCTATTATTTCTTATCCTGTTTCTTCTGTCATTCAGTTGTCTGGTTTGTAGTCGGCTGATGGATTGGACCGCATCAAAATGTCTCACAGACTGACCAAAGAGGAGCTGGATGAACAGTTTGAGCTCTTTCTAAAGGAGGTAAAGAAACATGTGAAAATCACTAATGTGTTGATGATGGATTATCATGCTATTGGTTAGTTTTATGTGTGGTACAGAGTTTCAACTTTCACCTTGAAGAGAGAATTTCTCCCATGTTAAAGTTACGTTACACAAACTTATGATTCTACCAGAATAGCAGCAATGTCGATATTTTTTCCTAATAGAGAAAGAAACGAAAAAAAGTGTCATGGTTTTATCTATAGATTTAAATCTTGAAAGCATTTCCTCAAGTAAAGGTTTTTGTTTTCAGTCCGTTTCAGATGACTCTGTGGATTTTGGCACCTTGGATAAAAAGACTTCAGCAAAAAGCCTGAAGAAACCAGCCCAGAAACCCACAGTATCCTGGTGGCCAGATGATGATCACAGTGATGGAGGATCAGGGAGAGGTAATAATGAGGATAAGCATCATTATAGTATAAAATCCAACAAATCAGCCTTGCTAGAGATCAGAAATGTCATCTCTACTTGCCTCTGTCGGGCTCTATGAAAACCATTTTATTTTTTCCATATTCCACTTTAATTTTTTAGACTTCTGTTATTTACCTTTTACATTTATTTTGTCACCATATAGTGTGTGCTTTTTGTGTCAGTGAATAAAATGTCCGTTAATGAGATGCAAAAATCGTTAAAGTTCATTGCACAGTATTTCAAGTCAAATTTTCCCCTTTTCCATCAGTTCTAGTTCGGTGCTAGTGCTTAGTTGGTTCTAATTCCGATGTTCCTGAGAACCTGTTTGGTTTTCTGCCGGCGAGTGCCAAGTTGGAGCCATGTCATTGCGTCATTTTAAAACATCAGTATGTCACTGGTTTAGGCCTTTGGTGCCTTTGGGCCGTGGAGGCGGAGGTAAAATTGATAACAGTGTTGATATCTTCTTACAGATAGCGCTGGAAATGCTTAAAAAAGTAGAGATTTATTTCTGTGTTTCTTTTGGTAGTTCCTTCAGTTCTCTGTCCACGGAGTGAGCTTGTCAGTGTGTGTGCGTGCCTTGGGGCGAATGCAGGGAGATACAGAGGAGACGGTTTAAATGCGCGGCCATGAGACAGAAATGATCCCGTTGTGTGAAGTGAATCATATATCATAAAGCTTTTTAGTTTGTTGAATAAAAAAACATGATAAAGACCTTATCTATTGTCAATTTGCCACTGCAGAAGTTTCAGTGCTTCTCATTGGTTTACAGCCTTCAGGTAGAGATTTATTTCTGCATGGTCACAATATGTCAATTTCCACGATACTCTGCAATTACAAGTAGATTCTGTTTCTATCGGCCAAGCCCGCAATACTGTAAATGCGGAAATCATAGGGCCCTATCTCTGTGTTTAATTTTCTTGTAGTTTGTGGTCAGATCAAACATCTGTCTCCCAGCCAAACCTTAGGGATCTTTTTCCTTTGTAGAAATCCAGGATTCTGGATTTTTCAACCATGAAGAGATGATTCTCTTGGAATCATGGATGTTCTGTTGAAGCACTTTTCAACAGTTACCATGTAAAGAACTTTTGAAAACATCCATACCTCTGTACAAATGTGTAGGCATGTGATAAGATTTGCCTCCTAAAGTTCCCAAAGGTGTGTGTTTCTGTCACAGTCATGATGACACGCTGCTGACTCTCCTCATTCACAGGTCAGAAATATGCTCAGATCTGTCAGGTTCTTCATTATCTCTTTGATGGAGACACATACGCACTTTTGTTTGTTTATTTCTATATCTGGAGACTCAATATCTCCCTCCACATCCACACACATCAAAGTAGCCCTGCTCTCCTGTCTTAAGTTCTTTTATCGACATTTCTGACCTCTTCCTTTCTTCTTTTCAACAGATCAAGCTTGACCAACTCTATTGGATTATTTTACTTGTGTCTTCTCTGCTCTTTGTGTGCTCTCTTTCCTTGATGCTGCCTGCTTTGACCTGTTTTGATCTGCGTACAGTGCTGTGAAAACCTGCCTCTGTTTTCTCAATTTTGCACATCTCTCACAATGTGTCAACAGAAATTCTATTTGATACGCTGTAAAATCCACTCATCTGTTTTCTATTTGTTTGGTCTGAACATCAAATCACAGTGAAGAAGTGTAAAGATCGAGAAAATGGGCATTAATTTCACAGCTCTGTATTTGTGTTTCCTCCTGTTCTTCCTCTTTCCTCAACAGAGAAAACCAAAAGCAGATTTTTAAAATCCAAAAAGTCTCAGCCTGACACCAGTGAAGGTGAGAATGATCAGAAATAAAATCCATCTACTTGTTTACCACATCCAAGTAAGATATTTAAATACACTGTCTCCATTTTGACTGTATCATCATCCCTCATCAAAACCGTCTCTTTGAGGCATCATTTTCTGTTTCTTTTTTCACTGCACTAAATAAGTAAATTGAGACTTTTACTGCACTCACACCTGCTTGTATTGAGCTTCCTCTCACTGTTTGTCTCCCTCCCTCTCTCTCTCTCTTGATGTTTTCACTGTTCTATTTCAAATTTCTTGCAAAGTCACAAAAAGCACAGTTCAAGCTTTGTGCTTTTTTGGACCCTTGTTTTCAAAGGGGTTACCGGTCACACTCTTAAAGGTACAGTGACATGAGTAGACAAACATTAAAGAGGCACTGAAACAATCAGTGCTTTTTTTCTGTGGGAGAGTGGGCGCACTAACCACGAACTGCTGAGTCACATTTTGGTTGATTCTGATTCTGATTTGACTGAAAGCTGCTATTCCAAAGGAGCTGATGTGTATTAAATAGGGCTGGACGATTTGCAAAAATAATCTGATTGTGATTATGATTTCTTATATTGCTATTGCAATTTTTTGTGCAATTATTTCTAGGTTCCCCATCTTATATGTTTTTAAACAAACATGTTGTTGGAAATGAACTGTGATATAAATCACAGCACAGAACCAACCCACGACAACAGCTACTTGTGACTGCTTTTTGTCTGTTTCGGTCCCTCCTTCTCTGTTGCCCTTTTTTTTTTTGCTATGTTCTGACTATTTTCCAAGTTGTTTCCCAATTTTCTTGTCAATTTGCGTTGGTTTTACCCATTTTCGACACTTCGCTTTTTTTGTTAACTTTAGCCATTTTTACCATTTTTCACTGTTTGTTTATTTTGGTTTCTTTTCACTATTTTTTCTACTTTCTGACTTTTTTCCATGTTTTCTTCAAATTTTCTTGCCATTTTTGCTGCTTGTTGTTTGTGTGTTTTAGCTTGTTGTTGCTTGTGTTTTAGTCACTATCATTCTTTTTTGCCACTTTTGGCTCATTTTGCTTCTCATTTGGTATTTCCCAGGTTGTATCCCAATTTTCTTCTCAATTTGTGTTGGTATTGCCCATTTTCCACACTTTTCACTCTTTTTTCCACCCTTTTGGACCATTTTTGTTTCCATCTGAGTATTTTCCAATTTTTTTTAAAAAATTAACCTAAACTTTCTTGATATTTTTTGTTAACTTTGGCCATTTTTACTGTTCGCTGTTTTTGTGTGTGTCACTTTTCACTGTTTTTACTACTTTCTGGGTTTTTCCCCAAGTTTTCTCCATTTTTTTTTTTGCCTTGTTTGCTGCTTTTGGCCATTTTAGTCACTTTCACTCTTTTTTTTGGCCACTTCAGGCTCATTGTGCTTCTCATTTAGTTTTTTCCAGGTTTTAGCCCAATTTTCTCGTCAATTTGTGTTGCTTTTTTGCCACACAACTTTTTATTTTTCCTTTTATTGCTTCCCTTGCTGTTTGTCACAGTTTGTCTCTTTGGTTAAGCAGGGTTGAGTAAAACTGGTGTAGAGTAAAACGTGCACTGCAGAAAATGTAGCCTGTATTTTGACACATTTCAGGTTAAAGAAATATTGCACTCTCTGGGATTAGACTATTGCAACAGGATAGATTGGGATTTATTCTAATTTGCGATTAATTGCCCAGTCCTTGTATGAACAGCTGATATAGTATTATTAAGGTTGTCATAAGGCATCTGATTGTGGACATCACCTTCATGAAGCAGCTCAAATGTTGCTTTATTTTGAACAAGGGACAAAATCTGCTAAAAACAAATGTTTTTTGATCGCAAACGCTGTCAGGCATGTGAAAGTGAATGAGAGAATCACTGAGTGTGGTTATGATGGGAGCTTAGATCAGCCTGTCACGTTAAACTTTCTCTTCTTGCTGTCTGAAGTCGTCGCTCCTGATCCCGTCCTTAAGCCGATCCCCAAACCTCGCAGCAAAACTCAGGATTCACCTCTTCAACAAGAAAAGACCCACAAAGACACAGATCACAGACCTCGATCTGATGACTCATGCTCTGACAGCCAGAGTGGAAGGAGACCTGATGAGACTCTGTCCCGTGATTCTCCAGGAGCCGGCAGTGAGAGTCTGTGCCAGAGTGACAGAGAAGATGGTAACTTCAACCTTCGAACCCTCAACCCTGAGCTAGAACTGCATCGTAGTCCCCCAGGAGTAGAATCAGACCCTGGTAGCCCCTGTAGCTCCCTCTGAGTACACCGTCTGTTAGCCAATCAGCCCTATGCTGCAAAATCACTGCTGGGCAACTCATTAACCACTGAAGGTTCCTTTTTCATCGTTTTATTATGAAAAAGGGATTTTTTTCTGTTAGCAGATATCAAACATCATGTATTTCAACACTTTTTATTTTGCACTAAACATTTCAATGTTACGGTTTCACACGAATCAACATTTTTTTTTTTCTTTTTTTCTTTTTTTTTTTTTTTTGTGAAACATTGAAATCTTTCAGGGGAGACTCAAAAAGACCAGAAACAATTCTTGTGTGATGAAACCTCAAAATATTGAACAACTTAATTTAATTTTGGATATCATCATCTTCTTAAATAACTGCCATTAAAATGTTATTGAATTGTTTTTATTTTTTGACCAAGATCTTTATTTTTTTTTCTGAGTAAATCAAATTCCTTTGATATATGGCTCTACTTTTTTGTCTTCTGAAAATTTTATGAAATGACTCAGGTAATTGTTTTAGGAGGATGACGATTTGTATTTAGATAGAAAAGAAGGAACAACGGCATCTGCCATTGATGTACAAATCTTGTTTTTATACGTTAGTCTTTCTTTGATTATTCATTTCTCTGAGAGAAAGTACCTCCAAATAATCCTCACATAGAAGCAGTTTCTTTGCATTTGGTGTTCCCAATGACTGTGAATGTTTAGTTGGTTTTTGCATCACCTGTCTAATGCACTGCATGATGACCCCAGAATTATGTTTATGTGTTATATGTAGACTTAAAGAAGGAGTATTGTGGGTTTTTTGACTTTTTTTCCTGTCTCTCTGGTGCTAAAATCCTTTATTTCTCACCCTGGTGTTTTAAAGAACAGTCTCTGTCTGATACACTTAATTTTAGCTGCTGCCTCTTTCAGGCCCCCTGTCAGACACTACTTACTTTGTATCATTGTTTGAAATATGGTAATGCATAACTCCCCCTCCTGAGTGCACTTTAGTTGGTTTGCTTTAACTTACATTTTAAATTCTTTGTTGTTATTTTGCAGGACTGCAGGGGTCAGGGAGGAGTTTGAGGACGTCTCTGAAGACGTCTTTGTCTATTCAGGAGGAGGAGGAGGGTGCAGGACACTCTGGTCCAAAGGAAGAAGAGCTCAAAGATGCTGCTGCTGTCAGAGATCATCCTGAGATACACGGTGAGTGTTAGAAATAAAAAAGACCCAAAGATTTTGAGAATTCTAAAAATTCCTAACAAGGAGCTTAGCTTAGGTGTGATTCCAGAACATTCTCATTGAACGCTGAGCAAGGAATGGACAGAAACTCATCTTAGTGAGGAGGTGGGGTTGACCCCGTCGCTTGGTATGAGTCATCATCTCAAAAACTGATAGCGGGAAAAAGATGGACCCTCAAATCGAAAAACTTTTTTTTTTTTAAGTTTTTTTTTTTTCTTTTGTGCCTTTATTTCAATAGGCGAGAGGACAGTGGATAGAGTAGGACAGGGGGAGAGAGAGTGAGTATATATATGAGTGAGTATGTGACCCATACATATGTGAGTATATATATATATATATATATTAACAGTATATTCATTAAACATTTTTCTGATAACAAACAACACAGAAAACAGCTCAGGCACAACAAGACGTTAAAAATAGATGCTAAATGTCATTGGGCATCTCCATACACACCCCCATCCTCACCCGTCACATGGTACACGCAGGCACCACTGACAAAAGTAAAACAGAGAGCTTACACAGGTACCAGATCATCCATATAATTGGAGTTTTCTTCACATAGACGGGTTAGATCAGTTCAGAGAATCCTAGTAATGGCAGAAGATAGTATAAGTCCAATATATTTCAGATATGGGTCCCAGACTTAATGGATAGTGTCCACTGTTGAATGAAGCATACAAGTAATATAGTCATTGGGTATAGAGTCCATTATGAGATTGTGCCACGATTTCTTTGTGGGGATGGCGTCCTTGCCCCAAAAGAGAAGAACATATGGTGATAGATATCGTGATTTGCTCAGATTATTTGCCATAATTGTAATTTTTGCTCTTTCAAATTTCTACATTTTAACTCAATTTGGTATGAACAGGGGAAAAATGGCTCAGCTGTCATCAGTCTGTAGTTGCTGATCGGCCTGTAGGAAACAGTGTTTCATTGCAAAAATGTCTCTGCCCTCTAAGGATAAAAAAATAGAAGTAATTTAATGCACTTAGACACATTAATCAGGCTAATTTCAGCACTAATGTGATAAAGGCTAATCAAAGTCATGTCCCAGATAAGTTTTCTGTTAATTTTAAGGAATTTTATTCCATTTAATGTAGATTTTGATGTATTTGTGAAATTTCAACTCAAACTTAAGTTACATCGAAAGGAGCTTATTGCTGCTCCGACATTTAAAAATATTGTGTTTTATTTGCAGTATAGTTATTATTATAATTTTAGACAACTTGTTTTACGACATAATGATGAAATCACAATAAATTTAGTTCACATTGAGTTGTACGTTAAATAATGATTTACCAGTTTAAACTAATATAACTTTATAAAGAGGAAAAATAAAATTGCACACCCGGTAGTGCATCATTTGCAGGCGCACAGTGGCTTCTCACTCCCCCAAGATGCTGCTGTGAAACCATGGCAACCCAAATCTGCCGCTGTAATTAAACCCTGCACCTTGATGAAGGGGTCTTCATTCAGCTGCGAGTGTGACTTCTGACGGGGTGCACTCCATCACGGAGGGGTAGAGTGCAGGGTTTGGTCTGAAAAAGGGTCGTCCTCTTTCCTGCTCTCAACAGATCTCACCTTTAGAGCTAGGATTCTTTAGGAATAACTTTTATCTTTACTAGGATCTACACTCCAGGAGAAATTCTAAGAAAACATCATGACTAAGAATTTTCCTAGAATTTGGCCACTTGGAGCAACTCTTTGCACCAAGAATCTTTAGGAATACAGCCCCTGATTGTTAAAGAGACGAAGACACCATGTTTGAAATATTAAATGGGTTTTATCCTGCAGGTACTTTGGATTTGTTTTGAAGCATAGTGAAGAAAACAGTGGTTCCCTAAAGCGGCAATTACAAACTCATGATTGTTTTGTGATTCCTGTTACTCCTAATTACAGCACTGGTGTAGGGCACGAGCATGCACAACATTGCAAAACTACAGATCCCATCATCCCCATCAAATGCTTGAGGGCGTTGTAAAAGAATTGCAAACTTGTGAGCAACATGTTTATGTTTTGTGTGTGTATTCAGTGATGGTTCCAGCAGCAAACACAACCAGTTTAGGTTTTGACACTCTGGAGGAGGAAGAAGAAAAAGCCAGGTTCTTCTCACAGCTTGAGGCAGGAGCTTCATCTACTATAGATTACTCTAAACTCAACAAGGAACTAGACTCAACAAGTTCTTCTGACCTCAGGTGAGTAAATCAGAGGTGCATGGTTCAGCTGGCTGTCCAGAAGTGTCTGAATTTCACTGCTTAGTTACAACATGCTTGTAGTTTCTGATGCATCATCTTTGCTTCTGCTCCTCATTCAAAGATTAAGATTTTAACTTTGAGGTTATTACAATGATTTTCTCCCAGCAGGAAAGCTGAGGAAGAAGCAGAGCAGACTGATGATCAGAAGAAAGTCCGGGTCACAGAAACCATCAGAGAGTCTCCAAGTAAGAGTGATAAACCCTCAGTGAACATTTCTCTCACCTTTTGAGTCATAACCCTGTCCTTTTTCTGTCTTCAACCCTCAGGTTCTCCACACTACAGTGAGGATTTCGAGGAGGAAGATCAAGACAACGAGCCGCAGGAGAAGGTTTGTAATTTGATCTCATGGACATTGAAGTTCTTTATTCCAAATGTCATCCCAATTAGAGTTTCACAAATTTACAACCCAGACACTGATGTTGGAGTAAATTAACCTGCTATTTCTAAGTTTACTTCTAACTGTTTTTTTAAGGCTTATCCTTGACATCAGAAGAACTATTTGTTTTAAGATAAGATATCCTTTGACAATGACTAAATTTACAGAATTATTCCATTTTTTGTCCATTGATTGATTTATTTCAAACATGGCAAACTGTAAGCAAGAAAAAAAGGAAACAAAACAGTAAGAAATACAATAAGTGACAATCAAAATTGAAAAAAGAAATAACAAAAACAAAAAGACAGTATGTATTTCTAAATCAGCATTTTCCTTTATCGATCAGTTTTTTGAGTTTTTGCTTGAAAGTGAGGAGGAAGAAGCATACACTTATTTAACACAGAATTACACAAGCAAAGACAGAGCAAATAAAATTGTAATAAGAATATGGAACAATAGACTGATATAATAAGTGTAACTAGATTGAAAATATTTACAGGAAAATTTAACTACACACAGATGGGCTCACTCAGGTTGGTACAGAGAGTTGGGAAAAATAATATGAAAACAGTGCAAGAAACACAGAAAAATACTTTTGTTCGCAGGGTCCCCTCTCCTCTCTGTCATATTGTACGTTACCTGCCACTGTAGAGAGGTTTTTGGAGTGGCAAGTGAGAGAGGGAGCAAGGGAGTGAAAGAGTGGAAATATAAGATGGCGCAGCTGTTCAAAGCCTAGTCCCTGAAAGTAAGACGAGCCCACTTTTTGAAAGAGGATTCCCTGGTAAAAAAACCCAAAACATTGTCTTATATTCAGACCAATTCATTTATTTCATGTATAGTAATTATTCAAATAGATTTTGGAACAGCTTCCTCGTGTTTAAATGATTATTTTGAACTAATAATTAGGGCAGGGGCTTTAACGCGTCAATTGGGATTAATTAATTACAGTTTATTATTGCGTTAAAACATATCAATGCATGTGAGAAAAGTGTGCTTTTTGACAAACGGTGCCAGGCGTGTAGTGGTAAATCTGCAGAGGCAAATCTGTCCATTAAATAATTCAGGTCCACAAAGTGATGCAGGAGCCGGAAGTCACCGGCTAACAACATTAGTTGCGCCCTCCGGTACACTCAGGAGAATCACACACACACCTTGTGATAAGCTGCACTTCCGGTTTCCCAATACGCATCTCAAAATAAAAGCACGCATTTCATAATAAAAGCATCCAAAGGAGTTCATACTACTTGAGGAGCTTAAGAACTGTCTTCCCGAACTAATCGTTGTTTAATTTAATGAACAAAAAGTTTCCTTGCTCACAAAAGCTGCCACTTGAGCTGACGCTACCTGAATCTCTGAAATTGATTCTGTATTGTTCATTCCTAAAACTGCTGCACTTTATGGCATAAAAAATGCACTGATATGTTGGTCTCAGTGAAGGACAAACTAGAAAAAAAATAAACAAGGTTTGGTGTGCTTAAGCTTATGTATTCATTCAGTTCAGTTTTCATTGATTGATATGGGATTAATCAAGATTGATTAATTAGAAAGCCTCTGATTAATTAGTGATTTTTTGAATCAAGTCCCAGCCCTACTAATAATGCTGAAGTTGTTATATACTCAAATGAATTGTGGTGTTAATTCTGAAAAGCAAACTTAACATCTAAGAAATCAGAAAAAACTTAAACTTCAGTTTTTGCCAGATAGATTTCAGAGTGGGAAGTGTAATAAGTAAAAAGCCCAATGACGCCATGAAAAAATTGGTCATTACTTGACATTGACTTAATACCCTGTGGACTTGAAATGTATGCATAGAATAACCAACCTGCAGCTCTGATCAGCTCCTCAATAGTGTCTTGTCCCTAACAAACTGCCTAAGCCCAAACATTTAATCCTTCAGAAAGCTGTACAATAAGTTGCAAACTCACTTCACACATGCGTAACTTGTGCTGTTTTCTGTTTTTCAGGATTCTAAGATGTCTCCAATTCTTGCCAAAGGTAGGAAGAACAATGTTGAGGTTGATTTGTCATGTCTTTGCCATGTTCATACTAAACGTGCAGATTTTCAAACCAAAGGATTCTCTAAAATAAAAAGTTGCTCTCTAAATGAATATCTTGTCTCAGTTTCTCTTCATGACTCTCTGGAAGACACAGGTGAAGAGGACAGGAAGAAGACCGCAGCAGGATCATTGGACAGAGGTACCAAACATTTATAACAGGTCAAAGAGAGGCAAAACAAACACAACTTTTTACTTTGTTTATTATCCTAATAAATCTGAAATCAAAAACAGAACTTAAGCCGTTGTTTCCAAACGCTTGTTGCCTTTTCTTCTTTTCCCTGAATTCCTACTTAAATATGTCGTTCAATAAGTGCCACATTGGTGAAAACAGCTCTGCTAAATAGTGGATGTGTTTTGTGTGCAGGTCAGCCCTATGTGCAGAGTGGAGCCTCAGAGATGGAGGCTCTTCATGAGGCCTACAGACAGATCCATGTGGTAGAAGACTCAGGTGACCATCAGTCCTCAGATCAGGAAGGAAGAGTCAAGATCAACAGACCTGCATCTCCATCCTCTCCTCCTCCTCCTCCTCACCACACAGGACAGTCTCTTCATCCTGCCTCCACAGCTGAGTCAGGTCAGATGTTACCTGAGTGAGAGTCAACAAAACTGAATTTCATGTTTCCTGTTGTAGAAATCAAGGTGCAGAAGATACTATAGCAGGGAAAGCTCCTACGACCTCAGAGCCCGAAACTCTGTCAACAAAAATCTTCACTTTATTGTCATGTTCAATCAGTTAGTTTTTTTCTTCGTTTTGATGTGATGCATTGTTTTCAACTTTGTGAAATATCGTCATATTATTTTCATCCAGATCTCCCGACAGCAGAAGAGCTGATGAGACCCATCCGTCCAGAAATGGATGAAATCAGAGGCTTCTCACTCCAGCCCGTCAGGTTTGTGCTGAAATGTAAAAATGTCCTGCTTCTCATCTTCGTGCTGATTTCCAGACAATGTTTGAATATTTATACTCCAGATTATTGTTCCTCTGAATTAATAAATCCTTTTTTTCTTTGTGTTTTTCAGCGCTGTAGACTTTCACAAAAAGAAGATGCCACACCTTCTGGAAAAGACATTCCCTGATGTGACTTCTCCAGAGTTACATCTGACAGACAAAGCTTCTGGGGAAAAGGGAACCAAGGGATCAGCAGGGGAACTGTCCAACCCTCCAGACTCACCTGACTTCAACCTGACGTGGAGCATCAGACGAGAAGTCGAGCGTCTGATGAAGGATCAGAACAAACATGAGTCTAACACTTTAACTCAGACTGGAGCAGTGAAAAAACAACGGGTAAGGAAGTTTTATTGTTGACTGTAGCAGCTGAGTTATTTTTAAGAAAAGCTCTTTGAGTCTTTGTAGTCAAACTTCAAAAGAGGCACAAGGCTGGAATTGGAGAGAAGGGATGAGGTGAATTTCTAGATTTGGAACCATTGAGATATTTTGTCTAAATGGCTTCTTTTAAGGCTTGAATGTTACACCTTTTGGGGCCGTTAGTGTTGGTCAGGAGTCAGCAACTGGCAGACGGCAGTGACCCAAAACAAAAATAATGGCACTGAACTGTTTAGGGCCTGAGCCCTAAGACTCCTGCCAGGACTATTTTCTTATCTTGACCAGAAAACAATCAAAAAATGTCCTGCGAGTAAGTGCTTAGGCCCATTTTTTCTGGAATACTTTGAATTTTCAATACCTGGTGTTGTTTCCAGTTTACTGTATGTTATGTGAGAGAAAAAACATGTAAACTGAAGAAAAACAAGAACAGAATTGGATGTCAGAGATTTAGTGAAGAAAAAAACACGTCAAACAAACAGTTTAAAAAAAATTTAACAGGAGAAGTTGAGCATTTGAACATTAACAAATATATTTGCAACAGCATTCATGAGATTTTTTTCCTCTTATTTGGTAAAAAAATAGGTATTTGACAGCATAACCAGATCATCCAGCATTTCACAGCTTGTCTCTCTGTGTGCAAAAGCCATTGAAGGATGTTTTCTCATGTTCATGACATAAAAACTGAACCTGGAAGAAGAGGAGAAAGATATTCAGCCACTTACACATTTTGTACTGTACACAGTACGGTAGTGCATGGTACAGTATTTATAAAGTTGAGCAACAATACAAGCCTCAATTCAGGCTCACACAGCACAAAGAAGACTGGAAACATTTCTGGGACCGCAGAAAGACTTCATGCGCTAATTTGTAAAACACACATTCTGGTATCCAGTACATACACAGGACATTACTCCGTTCTACGTATCATCAACATCGAAATACGTTCATAAGACTTGGTCCATCCTTCCGAAAGAGTCACCACACAATACAGGGATCAAATTACGCATAGAAATGCATATATGAAGTAAAAACTAGACAGAGAGAGCTTCATTCACCCTGATACTCATCCCATCTAAGTTGCTCCTTTTTTCTCAGGGTCATGCAGAAGCTTTAGAGGAGGTTTTATGATCAGGGATGATTGTCTTTTTGGCATTTTTGGAAAAAACTCTGCTCTGATTTCTCCGTGCCTCCCTCTCATCCATCTGCTCCGTGGTCTGTGTGTTTATTCGCGGGTTTCCTTAAATACCTGAGTGAAATAACTGTAATAACCACGTATTGGCTAAACGAGCATTGTCTCAGCTTTCAGAAACAGTTGGAATTTTTTTGATTGTGCAAATAGTTTAGGAGTAAAGGACATTCAAACCAAAAGGGTACTCCTGATATTTAGAGTTTGGCTCTAGCTCGTGCACAGAAAGCAGCAAATTAACGAGGAAAGGGATTGTTTTGAAAGTAGACAACATCATCACACATCTTTTAAACACAAACCTGTTTTTGTTGTTTCTCACTTTGTCTTTGACGCTGATTAATCTTTGGATTTTTCTCCCCAGGCTTCTCTTGGCTCCACTTTTACCCGCCCCTCTACATCTCCGGGGAGGAAACCCACCACTACTTCTGTGAGAGGTCGAAAGGTGGAGGGGAGGACGCCAGTGACTTCCAAGTCCTCAGGGACAAGTAGAGGTGCTGCTGCTGTGTCCAAAACCCAGTCAGCTGATTCTCGTCCTCTGCAGCCCCCACAAGGGAAAACCAAAGTCCTAAAGAGCCAAGAAAAAGAAAACTACACAGGTAACCAGTAAAAATGAGACGCAAACTGAGGATGACTTGGACTGCTGGGTGTGGATCCGTGTGTGTAATGTTTCTTTTACAACTGTTTGATGAGCAGATCCAGGCCTGAGAGTGAGCAGTGAGTTGGTGTCATCGGTTCAGTCTTTAGTGAGTGTCCTGAGGCAGCAGATGGACACCAGCCTTCACACTGAGGCTGCAGATACGCAAAAAGTCAGTTTTCCACAAGACACTCGACCATTACAACATCATCACAATATCCAGGTAAGAAATCATTTCACCTTCATCTTTGAATCACCAGGAGGTATAACTCAATCAGAGAAACTCTGAAGAACAATCTTGTACAGCACCACATGCAGCCTGGTAAAGTTTGGTTTCTGATGTTTTCCTTGCAGAGAAAAGAGGAAGAGGAGCACCCTCTGGTGGAGGAGCTGAGAGTGCAGCTGGCTCAGAGAGAAAGGGAGCTGAAGGCCATGAAAGAAGAAGCCGAGGAGATCACCGCGCTGAGGCAACAGAACTTCTTACTGCAGAGCAAGGTGCTTTAACAAAGACAAATTAGAAAATGAAACACCCTGGGATAAACTTATTTACAGTATTTATGACTGAAAGCAAGTCAAAGAGTCACCTTTTATCATCATCATACACCTAATGAGCTGTGTTTCTGCTCCTCAGCTGCGATGTGCAGAAGAAGTGAGTCAGAAGAAGAGATCAGGGATGAGCGCTGACTCTGCTACAGAGGAGAGACTTCAAAAGATGGAAAAAGAGGTCAAAGAGCAGGAGACACTTATTAAAGGTTACCAACAGGTGAGTCTCTGTTAATATCTGTCCATCAGTGTCTCTAATCCGTGAGTGGCTTTACTTGTGCCCTTTATTCATTAAACCATTCTGATAACTTCTGTATCCAACCATCACCTCCAGCTTCAATGTGAGAAATACTTTGAGTTGTGATGAGACTTTATGATTGAGAAGTGTTCTTGTTTTTTTCCCAGCCCCAATAACTTCGTTAGTTCTAATATTTGTTTGTCTCATCAAACAGGAGAATGAGAAGCTGTATTTGCAGATGAAGACTCAGCAGGCGAAGAGCAAAGCCAACGAGGAGGCCATGTTTAACGAGAACCAGACTCTGCTGAATCAGCTCGCATTCACCAGGTGAGCGTGGTAAAAGTGTGACTGGACAAACGCCCCGTTTCTACCAAGTGGCTCTATGTGGTTCGTCTCAGTAGTGCATGCATTTTGTGGCGTTTTCTTTGACTTAAACTAAAATACACATACCACCTCACTTCTTGATGCCCTCCTTTCAGGGTGCTAGATAACCCCAGAAAGTCTGTTGATCAGTCGAAAGAATCATCACAGGAAAATAAATAACAGCACGTAACATTCTATTTTTCCCCTCCAAGCACACCGCTTTGATTTCCAGTTTGCACTTTGTAACAACGAGCTAAATGCCAACTACAAAAAAGATGAGTTGCTGGATGTCTTCTATTGTTGCTCTTCGTTTGCTGTGTTGTGTTTTTCTTGTTTGTTGGATTTATTGGAGGGTACACTGTGTTGGAAATGCAAACACGGTCAAGCTTTACCAATCCAACCTGTATCAAACTGTACTGATCCACTTTTAGAAGATGTGGTAGCTCTTTATTTGAAGGTGTTTACATAAAACTGACGTAACACTGTCATAAACATGAAATGACGTCTGTCATTGAGTTGAAGAAGGCTCCATGCATGTTTATGAATGTTGTCATTAAGTGTTATTCCGGGCATTATGTCACCTTGATGCAAAGTCAACTTGACTTTGTTGGCAAAACAGTGGCATATTATGTTGTCTTTGTAAATGTCAAGTTATCATAACAAAACATCCCCAAAAAATGTCGACTTTGCATTAAAGGTGATGTTATTCACCAAATGACACTTAATGACAACATTACTAAACATACATGAAGCCCCCTTCAACTTAATAACAGACGTCATGTCATGTTTATGACAGTGTTACATATACCCCTTCAAATAAAGTGTAACTGAAGATGTATCAACGACGAGTTATTACAATTTGAGCGATTTTCATTACTGTAAATAAAAGATGCAGTTTAAATTCATACATATTTGATTCCACAGTGCACCAAAATGTTTCACTGGTTGATGAATCTGTGTAAATGTACAAAAGATGAAATGATGTTCAAAATATTTGACATCAAGGTATTTGTCAGAATTGTACCATAGAGAAGAGGAGAAAAAAATAAGCTTTGCACATTTACTTCACAGAAAAAGTGTGTGATCATAAAATGCAAAACTTCTCCACAATGTCCGACTTTATTTCTTGAAGTTTGGTTCTTGATCTTCATCGAGAAAAACAAGTTTATAAGAAGAAACAGGACGTCTCAAAAAAATAATAGGAAGGTGTGACTGCAGGTCTAGAGTTAAACATAGTCATGTCGATGCACAAAAAAACAAACTGGGCCTGCAACAACAAAAAGCAAAACAAATCATCAAGTATGAATTCTAAATTAATTAACTCAAGTTCATGTTTTATCCCACATGGCTGAAGTTACTGGTGCTGACAGAGATTATAGTTGTTGTTAGTTTCCAACTCTTGACCCTGGTCAGACTTTTACGACTCTACGACTGTACACAACCATGCAAACATTTGCTGTGTGTTATACTGAGACACTGTAAAAATAGAGACTTTAAATATTCATATTATGTGTTTGTTCTTCTCTTAATGTTATTTTTCTGTTTTCAGGGACCAGATAACTACAAACTCCAGGCCTGTTGGGAATGTCTGCCTGATGGATCACACCCGACGCATCAAAGACTTGCTAGCTCAAATAGACTCATTTCAGGTGAGCAACAATGCCTGTGCAGAAAGGATACGACTGGATTATTTTCTATCTCACACTTTGTCACTCACATCAGATTCACACCTCTTTAAATCTGTGCAGATGTTTGCTGTAGGTCCATGTAGGTCCAAATAGAGTTAATATATTATCTCACTTTTACATGCATCTCAGTGTCTGTGCATTAGTGTAGAGCCCTTTTCACTATGGAGAGAAATTTGTGTCAATATTATGCAATGAAAAAAAAAAAAAATTTGAGACCAAAAAGTTTTTTTTGCTAACAAAATTGTGATTTCAAAAATCCAAGTGATACCAGTGAATAAATGGAATATATTTGTGATTGATTTTTTTTCTTGTTGAATTCATATTAGTTTTTTTCAGATCTAAGTTGTCATCTCACAAACCACAGATTCGTTTGCATTCCCAGAATTAGCATTTATGTTTACAAATTTTGCTTTTGCTTTTGCTCTACATATCTTTGATCCGGTTGCAAAAAAGTAGGAAGTGGAAGTGGGATATGTCTCTCTGAGTGACACTGACCAATCAGGAGGCTTCTTCATCTTTCAGAGGAAGCCCTGCCCATGAGGGTCATGGAGAAACACAAACAAAACTTCATGATACACAAAAGCAAATTCTGGAAACACAAACAAATCTGTGGTTTGTGAGATAAAAACTTAGATCTGAAAATTTTTGAAATCACAATTTTGTTTGCAATTTTTGTTTGGTCTCAAATTTATTATTTTTGATTGGATAATATTGACACAAAATTCTCTCCATAGTTCACACACTCAGCTTATGACTTTTCAGATCATTTAGTCCCTGATACGTTCAGATTTACAGACCAGGGGGCTCGCCAGAAAAGGTTTTCTCAAACAATTTTGTTACTTTATGCAGAGGAATGAGGCAAAGCTGTGTGAAGACGTTCACAGACTGGAGCAGGAGAAACAGGCCCTGGAGGTCGACCTGCAGCTCATGAAGAAAGAAAGAGACCTCGCCAGATCCCAGGCTTTGTCTACTTCAGGTAAACCAGATTCACACAACTTTTAACCAAGTTGGATATTAAAAGGGAGAAAAGCTGCTCATGTTCACAAGATCTGAAATATTCTTTGTTTTTTTCCTTGTGTCAGGTGAGAGGAACTCAGAGCTGAGTTTGCTGGAGGAGAAGCACAGAGAGGAGGTGTCTGCTCTGAAGAAGAAGCTGCAGTGGTTTGCTGAGAACCAGGAGCTGCTGGACCGAGACGCTGGGAGACTGAAGGCTGCTACGGCTGAGATACACAAACTCAAAGAGCAGGTGAGGCTCTGCTTCATGCAAACTCTCCTTGTTCTTTTTTATGAGGGTTAAAGTGTCTGTCTAATGCTCGCTGCGGCTGTTGCTGCTTTTATTTCTTATTTATATTATTCCAAAGTTTAATACAATTTTGGGTGACTTAAGCCTGGCTCACATTTTAGGATTGTCTGCCTGATTTTGGGTCTAATTGTGGCATCAGGCCCAATTCCTCCCCTGATTGTTTGCCTGATTGTCTTCTAGTGTGTGCGGGTGACGGAACAATCTTGAGCTCCCTGATCATCTTGCAGACTTGTCAGAGCCGCCCCGATAAATTACAAACATATTTGATATTTACAGGGATGATTACTCAATTTTTGTTAGCTGGGAATAACAATAGCCAATCAGAGAGAGCTGCTAAACCAAAAAGATGGAAAGATAGACATTAAAAGCGAGCAGGACAGTCATCATGAGTAATGTGTGGCATGCAGCGCATTCATATGTCGTGTTTAAGTTGTTAATTAAAACTTTTTAAAGCTTTTTCCTTAAGAGGTGGCACATATATTAGTGTAAAATGTTCATAAATTATGTTAATTATATGAGCAGGATTACGTGGTGTGTTGCTCTCTCTGGTACGATCGGGTCCCATAGTCTTGATATAATCCTGCAGTGTGTGCAGGTCATTACTTTTAAATCTTGTAGTATTTGGATGTATAAGATTTAAGATAAGCTACTCGGTTAAGATTCTCCTTTAGTGTGTGATACAACCTGATTTCAGAATGTTTTAACATTTTTAAAATCCTGTAGTGTGAGCCAGTCCTAAAACAAGTCAGGGTGTTGAAACCTGTGGCTATTTTTCCATATCTGTGTAGACTTGCTAACATTTAGATGAAAGCACTTTAAATCTGTTGTTTTCATCTTGTAGAAGTGCTCTTGGACCAATAAGTGAAACAAATATTCCATTTTGGGCTGATAATTTATCCATGTGATGTGATGTGATGTATATTGTGCATCCCAAAAATGAACATGTTGTCTTGATCCCTCAGGTAGAAAAACTAACGTCAGATGTGAGTAAACGCAGCGGTGAGCAGCAGAAAAAAGCCAGAGAGAAAACAGTGGAAGCCAAGAGGATGCAGGACCTGGAGAGGCAGGTGGGTCAGAGACATCCATGAGATGATGTCCCACATGCTCAGACCCTGTCTTCTGGTTCAGGGTCTGTATGCAAGGCCAGAAATTATGATGAAAACGAACTATTTGTACTGATGGTGAAAAAAAAAATCAATTCACGGATTTATTTATTTTTATTTATTTATTTTTTTCAAAATCACAACAGAGCATTAAATTTAATGGCAGTAGACCCCACCATTACAGGCGCTCATGGCAGGATTACTTCACATGATCAGCTGTTTAAAGGCAGACATCGTGCTTATATGCACGCAGACCATATATTTAGGGATGAATATGAAGATGTGGAGCTATAGAGTAAATGTAGATTTAGGGGACACAACATTTTTTCAGTGAGCAGATGAGATAAGGGAGACGTTCAAAGTCTCAAACTGGTAATGTTAGTATGCAAGTTTGATTGGCTCTTCACTTTTACACTGCAAAAACTAAAATCTAAGCAAGTCATTAAGTCGTATTTATAGTAAAATTTGTCTTACTATTCTTTATTTGAGCCACATTTACTAGACAAGGTCATAAAAATGTCTCATTTCAAGTTTTTTAAAGACAAAAATGAGGCATCAATTGCTTGTAACATGTAAAAAAATCTGCCAATTGGATAAGATAAAAGATACTTGTTTTAAGACGTTTTTCTAATTCGAATGTGGCTCAAATTAAGAACAATAAGACAATTTTTACTACAAATAAGACAGAGTGACTTGCTTAGATTTCCGTTTTTGCAGTGTATGTGTCTGGGTTCTTGGTGTAGTGAAATGTTGGAGTTCATCAAACAACTATCTGTAGAGTTATTCATGGAGTTACTGGAGCATTTCTGCAGTGCTTGTACCACAAGGCAGCTTTCATGTTGCTTATTTTATTTTTGAGGATCTTAAAGTGTGCGCTCTGAAACAACACATTTACTCTGTTCAAGATCTTTAGGCAAAAATTCCCTTTCTGTTTGTTTTCTTTGATAATTGACATGCTGATAATAGCTGCTCATTTATTCTATATTCTTGTCATAAAATTGTCCAATTTCTTCTTCTGAAAAAATTTGTCTTAAACTTCTCTCAGTCTCACTGTTCAGGTGTTGTCATATAACAGTTCCCAAACAAGCCTTTGGTACATGGGAACTGTTACGCGTAACGTTACTTTCACTGTGGAAACATTTGAGTGGAAATCTAAGTGAAAAAAAAAAAAAAACAGTGTTTTTTCTCAGCAAATATATTGCTCACGTTCCCCTACTGACCCCAAAGCAAAGAAAAAAAGAGAAGGAAGAGGCAGCGTTGCATGTGTGTGTATGTTTGTGTGTGTATTTTAACCTTTTTGTATATCCATTGTGGATAGAGTAGAACTGTCTAAGTGTGTTTGTGATGATTATTTGTAAGTGTGAGTGTGATTATTTATACAGCATCTTCTGCAACCACTATCATGGTAGATGAGGAAGACAAAGACAGGGAGGGACAGGGCAGCACACCTGCCAAAAAGAACAGGGTCCATGTTCATAACCGATTTCCAGTCAGTGAGTGGGGAAATTGATATTGCGAAAGTCTGAAAAAAAGCCACACAACACAAGTGGTACTCAAAATATTTTGCCAAAGGTGGCAGGTCTGCATTTGACATTCTGCACCTGCCTTACTTTTGTGATGCAATTAGTTAATAGGGCCAATTATGTGCAGTCATGTTCAGCCAAATGGGCCATACCATAACAGTACATTAATGTTAATGGTTCTGTTTGTGTAACTGGACGTGCATCCAGTCCCAGGTCTCTTTGTAGCTTAAGAACCTTTCTGTCTTGTCCAGGTGAAGGAGCTGGAGCAGATACTGAGACGTAGAAATCCAAACTCTCTCCCTGCTCTGATCTACGCTGCAGCCACAGCCGCTGGTTCAGAGGATGCTGACGCTACCAAAACATCCTCGAGTAGGATCAACGCCCTACTGGAGCGGAGGATCCAGCGTTTAGAGGCGGAGCTAGAGAGTCATGATGAGGAGGCTAAACGCTGCCTGCGTGCCATGGAGCAACAGTTTCACAGGATCAAGGTAGAGTGGAAATCTTCCCTCCTAAAACGTTATGACAGTAGCCTCTTTGATCAGCACCAGACTGTTTTTAGAGACATATGATGGAACCGAGACACAAATGGCAAGTATGTTTTTGAATCCTTAATCTAACTTGTTTTTTGAGTGTTGTTCGTTCAAAACAAACTCTGATGTGTTAGCATGATTTCCAGGACAGAGGAAGAAACACTCATAAAACACAGTATGATGTTTGTTTTTAGCTCCGGTACGAGCAGCAGATCTCAGATCTGGAGCAGCAGCTGGAACAGAAGCAGCTGTCTGCAGACGCAGATTCGAAAGCGAGGGCTGAGCCATGGACATCACAGGTTCAAACTCTGGAGGAGGAGCTGCGGCGTGCAAAAGAAACCCACCAGGAGAAAGAAAAATCCCTCCAAGATCAAATCGAGTCTCTACATCAGCAGCTGAAACAAAAAGTTTGTATATCAGGGGCTTATTAAAACTACTTATTCAGCTTCCTCCTCAGTGTTGTCTGGAGCATTCAGAATACAACAAGTATTCTTTTTCCTTATTTAGGCTCAGCCGAGTCCAAGCCGTCACCAGAGACAAGCCGAAGCAGCGTTTGGCGTCCGAATCGAGCGTCTGAACCAGGAGCTGGCTGCTAAGACCCGAACCATTCAGGAGCTGAGTCACACAGTGGAGAGACTGCAGAGGGAGGGGAGGCTGTTTGTGCCAAAACCACGACCAGAACCTCGTCCTGCAGAAAGTAAAAAACAACTAGGAGCTGCAAAAACTGTCAGTTCAGCTCCTGAAGAAAAGAGTCGAGGAGCAGAGGAGACGTTTCCAGCTGCTCAGTATGAGAAAACCTACCAGCCCACCGTCTTCACAGGTACAGATAAGATAACATACACTTTATTCATCCCATGGGGGGAATTCACAGTCACAGCAGCAATGCAATGCTGCTTCAACAAGCTGCCACTGAGTGGGGCTTAGAACAGTAGAAGTAGAAATGAATTAATGAATCAGAAAAGTTCAGTAGAGACGACAGCTTCTGTATAATTCTCTTGTCGGCCTCCAACTCCACAAGGTCCAGCACTAAACTGGACGTCTTCACTAGTCATGGTAATGACTTCACATTGACATACAGCAGATCAAGTGTTGTATTCTCTTTGGTCAGACAGTTAAAAAACTGTGTAAATCCAGTCAGGTGGGAGGAGAGGATGACATGATTGAAGTCTCCTGAGATTATTATTAGTGCCTCAGGGTGTTGAGTCTGTATCCTGGCAAGAGATTCATGAATGACATTACATGGAACTTCAGCCGATGCTTTTGGTGGAATGTACACAACGATTGTTGCTATATGACTGAACTCTCGTGGAAGGTATTATGGTCTCAAAGCAACTGCCAACAGTTCAATGTCTGGACAACACATCTTCTCTTCGACAGTAATATGAGCAGGGTTACACCATCTCTGATTTACAAACGAGGCCAGTCCCCCACCTTTTATCTTGCCACTAGCCTTAGCATTTCTGTCTACACGTGTCAGAGTGAAACCAGGTAGATCCACATAGAAGTCAGGATGTTTTGATCCAATCAGGTTTCAGTAAAGCACATGAGGCTACACTCAGGGTTATACTTTCTGGGTCTTCACCAATTGTCTCCAGTTCATCACTTTTGTTTGGCAGAGAGTTGACATTTCCCATGATGACTGATGGAAGAAAGGGCTTATATCTCCATCTCCTAGCCTTCACTTTTGCACCAGCTCAGCTTCAATAGAAACGCTTCTTTAGCTCAGCTGGAATAGTGTGATATCCTCTAGATTTACTCCATTGTAGTGCAAGGAACTCCTCTCTTGAATTAACTCTTCTTCCCACAGACACTTCCATCAGTATTTGACAGAAAAATCCAGTAGTTAACACTAAAGAGATCAAAAAAGTTTGATGGAGGACAGAGGACGCTTACAGACCTCTGCATGCTCCGATTAAACCTCTGTGCTGTGTTTTAGCTGAAGACATAAGCTTTTATGTTTACTTTTAAAGGGAGTCACATCTCTGAGGTACAGCAGGAGAATGAGGATCTGAGACGAGACCTTGAGCTGCTGCAGCTGCAGAGCCAGCGAGAAAAGGAGGCACTGAGGGCTGACGCTGCCCAGGAGAGGGAGGAGCTGTGCAGGTACTTCAACCTGTGTGAAAACAGCATATTCTGTATGAATGTGGTCAAACAGATAACTGATGTTAGTGTGTTCTGTCAGGCTGCAGGAGAACTCTGAAGAGCAGCTGAGCTCTCTGAAAGCAGAACACCTCAGGGTGCTGGATCAGCTGCGGGCCTCTCATGCCCTGGAGCACTCCGCCTCCAAGGTCGCTGAGCTGACCAATAAGCTTCAAACTCAGGAGGTAAGACCCACTCACAGTGAACCACAGGTACATTGAAAAAAGATTATGTGCTGTCATTGGCATTACTGAATCATGTTTACTAATTTTAACCTCATTACAAATATTTACTTCCTTAATTTATAAAAAAGAAATACAATCAACATGAGTATTTCTAGTACAAGATGAATTTGATAAAGACACATCAAACCAATGAGACTGGGTATAAAGGTTCAGACAGTATGAAAAGTGGAAATTTGAAGAGTGAAGTTTTGATGTTACATGAATAAAGTTGTAACTGGGGAAGTGTTAAGATGAAAACATAAAAGGTTTAAAAAACAAAATATTGCAGGGATCGTTAATTCTCCTCTGTATTTAATTAGCATACAGTAAAATGGTGCATATTCTTATCACATTTGTCTTCTTAGCAAAAATTTGCGACAGGTTTTGCTTCTCTGTTTACAAACAGCATCCAAACTCGTCTCTTTCTCCGTGGCTCAGTGTCAGCAGCAGCGCATGCTCACTGCCCCCCGACCGTAGCTAATAGCGAGGCTAACAGTTGTAGCTTCGTAAACACACCACAGACGGTAAAAACAGCCCTGCCAGCACCTGCAGCATCGCGTGAGAGAAACTTAGCAGTCGTACACCTGACCTCCTGCAGGTAAATGAGACACGCTGCGGATATAGAATCATTCTTTGTGTAACGGCCGCTATCGTAGTCACTCAGGATAGCATCTCCCACTCGCTATCAGCAACACAGAAAGTGGCATGCACGCTGGACGTGCTGTGATTGGCTGGTCATCACCCATAAAACTCCTGCTGTCCGCCCAGAAGTGTCACAAGTGCAGCTTGATATTAACAAAACAGGTGAGGAGGGGGTCTATAAGGGGGTGAGGCAGACACAGACACTGTCACACAAGTACAGAGACCTAGAGATGATAATTGAGCAGGATTATTCCTGTGAAAACAACATTTTTAATTTTTATGAAAATTCTGCATACTCTACCTTTAATGCTCTCCCTCACTCCATCATAACCAAAATCATAACCTGGGCAAATTTGGCAGATTTCACAATTAGAGTGAAGAAACAGAACCTCTGTTCACAGGGAACATGTTTCGCTTTGCATGTCGTCTTCACACCAGGGCCCCTTAGTTGGGCATTTAATCAAGCAAGCAGCAACTCATTATATTAGCTGATAACATGGTGATATCTGCCGATAACCGATAGTCAGTTTTTAAGCCAGTGTCGGCCAATACAGATACATGCTGGTATTTATCGTGCAGCCCTAGTTTATATCAACGATATGAACCATGTTCCTCATTCTAGTGCTGGTTTTGGTGCTCTTCTACTTCCCAATGTAACAGAAAATTAGAAAACTCACTTTTCAGTAGTTAAAATTCCTTTTTTCTCCTGGCCATGATCATGATCAAAAAAACTCTGATAGAGCTGTGGAACTTTTTCTTGTTTCCAAAGAATTCCTCATCTTTTCATACACAGGCTCATCAAAGTGTGAAATTATAGCTTTGTTCTTGTGAATCTATTAAACTTTTTCTCAAAATTTCCAACTTCAGTCCAGTTATTTTAGAAGTTTATTTTTCCCTAATTCTGACAGTATTAATATAACTTTGACTTTATCACCCTTGAGATTACAGTATCAGTCTTGTTCTCACATATTCATGCCTCTTTACTTCTATGACTATTCTGGTAACTTTACAGCCTTTTTTCTCATAATATTATTACTTATTCGATAAAATCTGAAGTATATCCAGTCTTGATAAGACTCTACTCGTGTTGTGAAGAAACTTCTGAAAACTCTTTGAATTTTCCCTGCAGATAAGGGTGAAACTTCAACAAGACCAAGTCAAAGAGCTGCAGGGAACAAAGAGTGCTTTGGTGATATCGAGGACTCGAGAAGACGCTCTGCAGAAACAGGTGTTGATCTGATGGAATCTGATGCTTTTTTCAGTGCTTAAGATAAAAGTTTCAGGCTCATTTTTAAATCCTTTCTCTGTTCTTTTTACTTTACGTTTTGATCCTCAGGATACCATCAAAATGTTATGAGGAAGTGAGGTTGTGGTCTTTTTCAGCATTTAGAGCAAAAAATTAAGCCTTTTAGCTCTTTTGATTGTTTTCATGAAGGAAAAAAAAGTCATTTTTGAGATTCCCTGATGACGAAAACTCAAAAATTTTATTTTTAAAATTGTGTTTGAAATGAAAATACAAGAAGAAACGTCCCAAAGATTCCCCAGACATTAAGTTTTTGATTTACTTTTTGTCAAGCTCTTATCTGCCGAGCACCTTCAGAAATTGAGTTTCTGTTCATCTGACACACAATGCACAAATAGTTCCCTCACTTAGCTGAACTCTGTGCAACTGTCATTCATCAAAGAACAAGAACACATCAAGTCTGAGAAGCTGAGATGATCCTGAGGTTTCCTTTTGTGTTAACACTAGATAATAGCATTTAAATATAAACAGGAGCATATGATACAGTCGGCTTTTATTTGAACTCAATGGTCCTTCTCCCTCTTTCTGTTCAGCTGACCAGACTGTTGCAGGAGCTGAAGGAAGCTAAAGAAGCTCAGAGTCCAGAGGTGAAGCTGCTGTGTAGCCTGGAGAGGAAGATCTGCAACATGGAGCTTAGACACCAACACAGAGAGAAGGAGCTGCAGCAGGTACCCACAACGGCTCAGTGACGTGTTTGGATAAAGCTTAACGTCGTGTTGAAAGGCCTAGAATTATACATATACCTGACCAAAAGAAGGTCACACTCTCTAATATTTGATTGGACCGCCTTTAGTTTTGATGACAGCACACATTCACATTGACATTCTTTCAATAAGCTTCGACAATGTCACAAGATTTATTTCCATCCAGTGTTGCATTAATTTTTCACCAAGATCTTGTTTTGATGATGGTAGAGTCTGACCGCTGCACAAAGTCTTCTCCAGAACATCCCAAAGATTCTCAATGTGGTTAAGGTCTGGACTCTGTGGAGGCCAATGCATGTGTGAAAAAGATGTCTCATGCTCCCTGAACCAGTCTTTTACTATTTGAGCCCCATGAATCCTGGCATTGTCATCTTGGGAAATGCTTGTACCATTAGGGAAGTAAACATCCATTGATGTAATAACCTGGTCATTCAGTATATTCAGGTAGTCAGCTGACCTCATTCTTTGAGCACATACTGTTGCTGAACCTAGACCTGAGCAACTGCAGCAACCCCAGATCGTAGCACTGCCCTCACAGGCTTGTACAGTAGGCACTAGGCATAATGGGTGCATCACTTCACCTGCCTCTCTTCTTACCCTGATGCGCCCATCACTCTGGAACAGGGTAAATCTGGACTCATCAGACCACATGACCTTCTTCCATTCCTCTAGAGCAGTGGTTCCCAACCTTTTCCCACTTTTAAATCTCAAAAATGTTCGCGGCCCACCTCCAACCCTATTAGTACAGAGGCTGTATAATGTCTTGTTGGAGCTCGATTTGTAACATAGACCTAAAATTTAATAAGAATAAATAAATGAAAAAGGTTACAGAACCCAAAATGGTAATAACTGGTCAATAATGTAACAGATGCCAAGCCCAAAACTTAATAACCATTTGCCCACAATGTAACAACTTGTTAAATTTTGGGTAACAGTTTTGGGTTACACAACATTGATTTATTACATTTCAGGTTTCACTGCATTTATTTTTTTGTATTACATTTCAGGTCTTTGTTAAATTTAGGGTCATGATATATTTGGGCTTTAACATGCCTTCTTAAAGGACTTTTCTTCTGTAAGAATGTTTGAAAATGTTTAATATTCTTAAAAACATCACTGAGTTATAACAATTTAAACATTACTCTGTATATATGTATCTAAACATTATTACTCTACATTAAAATTTAGACTATTTTGAAGATGATTAGCGGCACACTTACAATATCTCCCAGGTTGGGGATCTCTGCTCTAGAGTCCAGTCCTTATGAAGTCTTTTTTTTCTGGTTAGCTTTGCTTATTGGTGGTTTTCTTAGAGCTAAACAGCTGTTTTTTCCTAATCTTTTGAGTCCCACGACCACAAGATGTGTCTTTCTCCATGGTTGTTTAAGAAATGAAAAGTTACTCATTGCATCAGCTCGAGCTAAATGACTTTTTTTCCAGCTGAAAGATAATCGCCCAAGCAGTAATTATCCAATAGGAGGCTTGTACCTCATCAAATCCAGGTGGCAACTTTTTTTTGGCCAGGAAGTGTAATTAAATAAAAAAATTTAGTTTCTTTTGAGGCATTTTGAAGCCAATAAACCTCAAGACAAAGACAGACCACATGTGAACTTGTTCAGACCCTGACTTGCGACCTGGATTTGAGATGTGACAGATCCTTGATAATGTCTCTACCCCTCCCCCTGCAGGTGATCTGCAGCTCGTGGCAGACGCAGGATGCTGATCAGCGCTCAGAGGTGGAGCGATGGAAACGTCTGGCTCAGGACAAAAGCAGAGAGCTGGAGGCTTTCCGTCTGGAGCTGGACTCCATCCTGGACATCCTGAGACACTTGCAGAAACAGGGAGTGGTCCTGACCCCCATCACAGCTCCCACCACCACCCAGAGGAGTTAACAGGTGGATTGATGAGACTCTACAGGGTCATTTTACGTCCTCAGCATTAGAATCACTTCAGATCAGATGTCCTCATTCACACCAGCAGAACTTCATCTAGAAACAAACAAACACACTCTGGGGTTCCTTTTTCAATATTATATGTTTAAAGTGTACACTGTGTAAGTAGTTTTTCGTATTTAAACTATTGTAACTTAAATAATTTGCAGTGAAAATAAATGTTTTTCGTATCTTTGATGGTTCGATAATTTTCTCTGGTTTGTGTGGATTTTGGCGCCCCCTGTGGACAAATATTTACCGTAAAGTCCATGTTGCAGCACCCACAATTCAGGTTTGAAAGCCTTTAAATGTCTTCATCTAGCTCAGGTGACCCAATGCAATTTTTTAAGACAACAAATTTCCGGGTATGGACACCAAGCTGGTTAAGTTTGCAGTTGTGTTTTTACTATTTTTGTTCCCGTGTTTGTCTGAGGATCTTATCTGTAACCGCGGATGCAGCGTTTTACACGTGAAATCAGTGAAATCAGCCTGTAGCATGTCAATGCTAGCTGGTGCAGGGCCCGAGTTTCCCAGCGAGCTGGAGGGAAGAAGACGAGGACGATGTACTGGTGCTGCAGTGAGAACTAAGAAGAAAGAAGAGACGACACTGTCCTGTTCTTCCATGTATTGTACAGGGAATGTAAGATCTATCTGCAATAACTTATTTCAAAAACCTCCCATAAGACTCCTGGCCCTATTCAAACATGCTACATTCTTCTTTACAGGGTTCTCATGTATCGTGGAGAAGAATATTCATTTCCTCTCAGTTGAGCCTGCACCAAAATGAAACTGTAAGGCTTTTTTCCCTGCATCATTCCTCCCATCTCATGCTCCCTTTATTTTCTTTTAAATAGCTTTGATTCAATTTTCTGCAAAAATGGCAGGAAATTTTTGTTTTTGACTTTTTTTTCCACAGGGCAGCATTTTTTTCTGTTGTGTTGTGTGAGGTTATGTTAGCTCCACTGTCACAAACCTAAGCGTAATTTTTCTTGTAAGCTAAAAGGCGTGATATGACCCTAAAAATGTATAATGCACTGATTTAACTGTGCATGTATCTTCAAAAGCAACTTACTAAACTGTTCCCTGGGAGACATTTTCTGCAGTATTGCCATGAGGAATAATGAAAGTGGAATTAAAAGCGGGCACACACTGCAAGGTAATGGAGCTGATTTTTGTCTTGATTTGCCCATTACTATCAAAGCCAGCAATGTCGGGTGTTTGCAAATGGCATCATGTCTGATTCTCCTGTAGTGTGGGGGTGTGTTGAGAACGATTTTGTTGAGTCCAATGATCTGCTCGGAGGGTCTCAAAATGAGGGTTAGCAGATACTGAACATGTTTAACATTTGCACCTAGAAATCCTGAAGCATGAGGTCTTCCCCAAGAGGAACCAATAATTCAGTGTGTGATGTTGTGTCCCGGAACAAGAGCAAATCAAGAGGGGAGCTGGTTCAGCTAATGAGAGAGGAATTAAAACCAAACAAAACACATGGTGCAGGTGAAAAAATAAAGTTTGGTGGACTTCCGAAATGGAAGTCAACCTGGAAGTTTATATTATGTTTCATCCTAAACTTACTGTGACAGGACAATTATATTGATACTGGGGCAAAATTTCATATCTTAATATTAATACCAGATATCTTGATACTGGTTTGATACAATTTGACTCTGGGATTGAAGAAAACTAAGAATTTTTCAGAAAAATAAAAGCATCATAATATAAATGGGTGTGGAAAGTGGGCTTAATTGTTTAGAGCTCACTGTCAGTCATCAACATTAACAGTCACAAATAATCTTGTCACTGTCTGAGCTTTACATGCAGGGTGCGCTGGGAAAATCTACATCTTTGATATCTTTGTTTTTGGGATATTACTATCTTGAATTTTCATATCTTGATACAGATACAATAATGATTTATCTTTGAGCCCTAATTGCGACTGCAATGGATGAACCTGGTGAGTAATCTCTAATAGCTACCCAGCATACTCATAACTGTCATCTGTAACTCTTATAACAACTGTTTAAAATCTGTCTCGTTCAGTCACTTACTTTTTTCACAAACTTTTGTTTACACCAAAGTCACATTTTGAATGTTGAGTGTGAGGAACCAGATTCTCTGTAGAAGAATCAGTCAATCTTCAGAATCATCTGAAGTTCACACCAAACACTACAAGATCAGAGGAGAAAATCTGGCACAATCTGTCTTTTGTTTTTGCCAAGTGTGTGGTCTCAAATCTGTGAAGATTTGAAGAATTGTGTCATGTGTGCCAGCTTTTCCAGACCTTGTCTGGCTGCGGTTGGCTGATGTTTTCTTCAGCAACACCTCGGTCTAATAGAAAATCCCTCAGATTGTGAAGTTTGCTCTGCCATTTCCCCAGTTTCCCCAGTTTCCCATGACGTGACCCAACAATCAAGAATGGAAAATATTTACACGTTAAGTTAACAACATTTTTACTCATTGGCTAGGCTACCAATTTTACATGATAACCTTAACAGACCAAAAACACATGCCTGAGTATTTCAGTGGCAAAACTGTGATCGACCTAAATGAAACTAATGTTCAGGGTTCCTACTCATCCTTAAAAAGTCTTAAATTCATAGAAAGGTTATATTCTGGTCTTAAATTAAATACCTAAAGGTTTTAAATTTGTCATAGAGACTTAAGAGTTGATACTGTCTTAAAAGCTGCTGATACAAATTTTTATCTGCATCCTGGGTCACTGTTTACACTAGGGATGGGTATCGAGAACCGGTTCCTGTTAGGAATCGATAAGAAATAGTTCAAGCCATTGATATCGTTAGTGTGCTTGCGTAACGGTTCCTCTTATTGATTCTTTACGCCGCAGTGTTTGGACCTTATGTCCTCTGCTCTGCCTCAGTTAGCTTCACTTAGCAGCTAGAGAATAGAAAAGTCTGACTCAGAATTTTCTGCTTCAAGTTTTACTTAGGAAACTGAACACACACACATATGGGAAATCCTATTGACATGCTAGCGGTTAGCATACATCGATATAACTTATGTTTCAAAACAGAATTTCAACTTTCATCACAGAAACATGTCACAGTTCCTCTTTAAGAACAACACAAAGAACTCTGAATGTCCAAATACTAACAGGCAGACGTTTTCCAACCGGAGGATTAAAAAAAAAGTTGTTTTCAGGTTCTCCTTCAATTGCAGATAACAATTAATGTCCAGGCGCATACCAGCACCACCTGTACAAGAGTGTGACTGTACAAGAGTGTGCAACAACATGTCCCCACCTGTAGGTTCTGCCCCACATTTTTGTCTCTCAGAAAGTTGAAAAGTGCTTTTTTTTCTTTTTTTTTTTTACATCTCTGATCTTTCCCAAGTCAATTACATAAAACAAAATAATTCATTATGTCATGTGGCGTGTAATGTTTTTTTTTTCTTATTTATTCATGTCTTGAAATGTCCAGAACCACTGACCAATGTAAGACTTTTCAACTTATACACATTACAAAATGATGCTGACAAAGAAAACCTGTAAAAGCCTACTTTAGGAATCGATAGAGAATCGAATCGATAAGCAGAATCTATAAGGGTATCGATATCGATAAAATCTTATCAATACCCATCCCTCGTTTACACCTTTGATTACCAGCATTAATTAGAGAGAATTACTTTATTTTCAATAAAGAGCCATAAAGTAAACTTGAATGACTCTCATAGAGAGACACACATGCTATTATTTGATTGTTGTACAGCAGGATCCCCCAAACCATCAACTATATTTGTGTGATTTTGGTCTTAAATTTCATTCAAAGTGGCATTAAAAAGGTCTGGAAAAGTCTTAAATTTGACTTACCTTAATTATAATAATGTAAAATGTGAAACTTTAAACATCATCAGCCTAACTTACAGCACACTGATCACCCATATCAGTGCTGCAGGCTACATAGTTCAAAGCAAAGTAATTATGAGCTAGGATCTCGTAAATGTAGGATAATGAGTCTAAATCTTTTTTACTTTGGTGAATGCAGTGGGCTTTAGTGCATCTACATATCTCTCTGTTAATCTTGGGGGAAAAAACAATGTTATCCATTCAACAGTTTTTTTTAATATATTTTTTTTATTTTTTATTTTTTTGTTTAAATTGCCAATTAACCTTAACTACATGTTTTTGCACAGTAGGAGGAAACTGGAGCGCCCAGTGGAAACCTACACAGACACGGGGAGAACATGCAAACTCCACACAGAGTGTGCCGTCCTCAAAATGAAACAAAGGTGAATTGGGGCTCTTGGTGTGATTTGGGGAAAAGTGGGTTTCGGGGAGATGCTCATGTTTGGCTGGTGAAGCTGAGCCTGTCTTTGAGGAGTCTGATGTTTTTCTGCTGGAGCTCGTAGATGTCATCATGTGCTTGGCTCAGCTTTATTTTGATTTTACTCAACTCAGAGTCCTGCTCGTTGATCGTGAGCTCAAGGTTTTGGACTTGCCTCGCCTTCATCTCATATAATTCTGTCTGTTGTCTCATTTGGATGTTGAACAACGATGCAACAGTGGTCTGAAACTTCTCAGCTGAACTCTGCTTCTTGTTTTCTTTGGAAGCTCTCCACAGTTCGCTTTCATGCTCTCTCTTTATCGTGTTTATTTCTCTGTCCATGTCGTTCACAGCTCTGTCTGCCATTTCCGCTTTATGCTGCAGCTCAGAGATCCTTCTCCGTTCCTCTTGCAGCACGGCTTCCAGAGTTACCAATTTTTGGGTGCTCTCCGAATTTTTGTCTTTGAGCTGGTCGAGTCTTAACTGGAGCGTAGTGTTGGTGAACTTCATGTTGTTGTATTCCCACTGAGTCTCCTCTAATTTGTCCTTGAGGACGTCTTTCTCCTTCTCTAATGTCTTCTTTTCTCTCATTAGGCGTTCAGAGCTCGCGTTGGCTTCTCTCAGCTGCTGTTCACAGTATGTTGAGGTGTGAGGACTGAGTCTATCCTGCTGCTCTAACACCTGAACTTGCTGGTTTGCTTTTTTCAGGGCAGATTTCAGAGTTTCTTGGGCAGCCAGACTCTCCTCTAAAGCGAGGTTCTTCTCCTTGAGCCGCGTCTTCAGAGTCTTAAACTTATCGTGTGCTTGTGTGTAACGGGCTTTCTGCTTCTGGAGTTCTGTCTCCAACTTTCTGAACTCTTCTCCATTGCTCTGATTTGAGAGGACTTGTCCACTCTTTGCTTCCTGAAGCTCAGCCCGCAGACTGTCTACCTCAGTTTCCAGCTCCTGGTTCTTCAGAGACAGACGCTCCAGCTTTTCTGAGTCTGCCTGGTACTTGAAGACAACAGCCTCGTGGTCTTTCTGAAGGAAGCTGCTCTTAGTTTGTGCCTCTTTCAGGTCTGAAGCCAGCTGCTCCATGGTTTCCTGCAGTGAAGAAAGCGTGCTGTTTCTACACTCGACTTCAGTTTGAAGGTTCTGAATATCGAGGCGCAGTGACTCTCTTTCCCGCAGACCTTGCTCCAGCTGGCTGTTTGCCTGTTGTTGCTGTGTAGAGCACTTCTCCAGGTCACATTGGAGTTGATCTTCTTTCCTCTTGCTGCTCTCAAGCTCAGCGGTCAGTTCATCAATTCTCAGACTCTGCTCTGACTTGCTCAGCTGAAGCTCTTTCTGTGACTTCATCAGATCCTGCACTTTGGCTCGGAGGAACTGAGAGTCCTGGTTTTCTGTCAACTGCCTTTCAAGTTCATCCTGCAGTCGTGTGTTTTCACAGACCAGGTCTTCATTTGTCTGTGTAAGACGCTCCAGTTCTCTGTTGGTCTTTTGCAGCTGGTGGACAGAGTCATCATGGTTCTTC